>OZ026563.1:1925047-1927547 GCA_964020155.1 Chondrilla cf. caribensis
TTGTCGCATGACTGTGTGTCAGCCGTCCTGAAATACTTCTACCGAATAACCTCACCTAGCACCTCCTTTTAAACAAGACAAGCTTTCAAAATATCCAATAGTTTGAACTCAATTGATTACACCTCTTGGATCCATAGAGTCAAAATGAAGCTATTACACCTGGGATTCTATCTTGACTTTGTCTCCTCAACCCATGAAGTAGTCGTATCCAGGCTTCATGATCAAATTTTACAACAACTTTGATCAGACATCGACTGTACGCAGGGTCTTACCCTGTCTGGTGGGAGCAAGCTAAGAACCTAAGGCTGATTAAACCCAATACATTTGAACCTGAACCATATTTATCAGTGATTTCCAATCCCGTGGTAAGACAAGCCGTCACAAAACTTCTTATCTCAGACCACAAGTTTGCCATAGAAATTGGCCGACATTGTAGACCACCTAAACCAGTAGAAGATCGCACATGCTCCCTATGCAACTCCCAATCTGTGGAAGACGAAATACATTTCTTAATTCACTGCTCTGCATACAACTTCATCAGATCCAATCTTTTTCAATTGGCAACCAACTTGAACCGCAACTTCAGATCATTATCCTCTACAGATAAGTTTATCTTTTTAACGTGCAACAAAAACAAATCCATCATTGAATGAACATTGAACTTTATATGCAAGGCCATGCATCACAGATGATCCCTGATGTCCCCCAACATTTAACTGATGTTCACTGTATTTAATCATGCTATACTGTTAGATATATTGCTGCAATATATTGCAATCGATTATTCTAAGCTGAGGTCAAGGGCCTTTTGGCTATATGACCGATGATGACTATAAAGTAGCTGCAAAGTCATCAACAATGTGCATAAAAGTAATAAGATATAATATGTTGTGTGTATGTTGTGTAGTGCATACATACCTACAGTATGCATCTTGACCTTGTTTTAGTGTGTGGACATGAGATAAACAGTGTTTTGTGTCACAACTGTAAACAATCTTTCACATGAAATCACATGACACACAAACAAAGTAAGCACAAGCTGACATAACAGGCATGTGCAAAGCTTTGCCGACTAGCGCATGCACAGGTCGACCCTTGCGCAAAGCTTTGCCGACTAGCGCATGCACAGGTCGACCCTTGCGCAAAGCTTTGCCAACTAGCGCATGCACAGGTCGACACTTGTGCAAAGCTTTGCCAATTAACTAGCGCATGTACATATCAACCCTAGTACAAAGCTTGCCAACTACAGCAAGTACAGATCGACCCTTGTGCACATACGTGTGTTCATGTGTTATAACATGAGATGAAGTGTTTGTGTCACAACTGTAAACAATCTTTCCCATGAAATCACATGACACACAAACAAAGTAAGCACAAGCTGACATAACAGGCATGCGCAAAGCTTTGCCGACTAGCGCATGCACAGGTCGACCCTTGCGCAAAGCTTTGCCGACTAGTGCATGCACAGATCGACACTTGTGCACATACATGTGTACACACACACACACACACACACACACACACACACACACACACACACACACACACACACACACCACAACACACCTGCTCCATCACTTTTTCTGTAAACAGGCTCTGTAATTCTGTTATTTTCAATACCTTCTCTTGTATGACACGCACTTCATCTGTGACATCATGAAATTGTTCCAACAGCTGCAAATTCTCTTGTTGAAACTATAGTGATATTACGTACACCAGTGTAATTTGCCTTGCCATCAAACTACAGTAAATCTTAGAGTTACAGTATGCGCACATTCATGCATGTACATATGCATGTATGTACAGTAAATGCATACACATGTACACACATACATGCATACATACAAGGGCAGACACACACACACATACACATGCATGTATACTCAAAGTACATGTACGTACTACCAAGTACATACAACAGAAGATACAAACGTACATCAGTTACCGACCATACATTAACTGTACAGAAATACGTATGTTGAAATATGTGGTTCTATACAGACAGTCCACATTAAGTACTCTGAGTCCCAGATCATCAGGTGCACAACATTATAAACACATGTATTATGTATACTGTACATATTTATGTGCACTGATGGCAGTATATATGTACAGTACTGGTTGAAAGTAATTTGCCATGAAACTGCAAACAACATGCAGACTAGGTGCTGTGGGTTTCGGAGTACATGAGTACTTGCAGTAATTCTCACATCCAAAGTGAGAATCTGATCGAATACTCAAAGATAAGCTGTACACGGCAAATTCTCTTCAGAGTACTCGCAGCAACTAACACTTCAAACCTGTGAATCTGGGCAATTACTCAAAGAGAACTGTGTTGTACTGTATATGAAAAAAATGTCTTGCAAGCAAAATGACAATCAATACTGGTTCAATTAATGGTGGGACTCTATAGACTGTGGGACATACGTACAACCACGATAATGGGAAGTATATGTACATACAAACAGATTTATAGAACTGCAATGAAAAAATGCTATCG
>OZ026563.1:1932547-1952547 GCA_964020155.1 Chondrilla cf. caribensis
ACTGCATCTTCTGTCATAGGGATGATATCTTCCTGGCACTACCTCTTCAGCACCTGGTGTACCTCTATGCTTATTGACTCTATTTTCAACAGGAGCTCCGAAGTTGGGCAAACCTAGTCTTGGACCAAGGCATGGTGTCCGTTGTGGCATGCGATGATCTGCTCCAGCAGAAGGAATTGGAGGTCCAGTAAGAGTTGCATTTTGTGACCTAGCCCCAGGTAGTCCTGAAATACCAAATGTTCCCGTAGAGGAGATTGGTGGTCTGGTAACAGTTGACTTAGGTGATGGCTTAGCTGTATGAAGGCCTGCAATAGCCGGGCCGGTGAAGGTTGACTTTGGTAGCCGAGACCCAAGAAGTCCAGGAACTGTACAATTTGATTGATTTCTAGAAGGGATACACGGTCCAGTGAGAGTTGGCTTCTTACATGTTACCCCAGAATTTCCCGGAGAGATATCATTTCCCTTAGAATTGGAAGGCATAAAGGATGGCCCCGTGAATAATGGGTTCCAAGATATGGGAGAATCACATCCAGACGTCTGTGGTAGGTTGAAGTTGTTTGTAGGAAGGTCTTCTTTTGGTGGCTGCACAGAAACCCGAGCTATTAAGCAAACACCACCATCGAAAAGAGGAAAAAATTTTACAGCTGACACCATTGCCACTGTACTATGATTTTTAAGGAGGTAATTCATCGGAGATATACTTGCCATTTGGTTTACTTCGTATTTCCGACTATCTTGGTTCGGCACCCAGTGATGATACCCTCCATTCACAATATTGGTTGACATTTGAACTTTGGAAAACTGAGAGTTCAGTTGCATTAAGTCCACATTATCCAGCATCAAACAGTGTCCATTTCCTTGCACAACAAGAAGTTTTGATTCAGTCGGATCCATGTCCACTTCAATGAGACCAGAAATGTTGAAGAGTTCGTTGTATGATTGGTTGGCTGTTTCACAACTTCTGAGAGCAATATCAGTATCCCACCAACACAATTTTCCCTCCTGATGTCCAAATAGAAGCCAGCCTTGTGACGCAGCGTATTTTAACGTCACTACACTACCGAAGTTGGTACATAGGGTTGATATAGGTTTATTCGTGTTTCTCATGTCCCATATCTTCAAATACGTAAGACCTCCTTTATTAGACGACGTAAAGATGTTTGTAGAGGCTGTCGTCGAGAAAAGACAGTAATCGTAGTATTCCCTGACAGCGGATACCAATCGTTCCTCATTCGCGACGCCAAGGAACATACAAGACGTTTGTGGAGCTCTTGGATCTGCTACACTAGTTCTTTCACAACCAATGGTTTTAGCGAGAAACCGGCCGTTGTTTGAGAAAGACAAAGATACATTCTGGCATAGGTCTGAGTCAACTGTTCGATAAACGCCCAACTTCTTCAATGAATACCTAAATAGAGACTTCTCGAAACATCTGCTTCGTTCCTGTTCATTTCCAACAAAGCTACTCAGAGGGTTGGAGAACTGATGATGAACGATATGCTTCGCCTTCTGAGGAAACATGACCAGAATATAATACACTATCTGATCCAGAGAACTTTTATTTACTAAACTGTAAGACAGATATCCATCGACTACTTTAATTCTCGCTAAAACTAACTAAAAACTTTGGTGTAACAATTCGTAATGTGTCATACGCTGACTCGGATCCACTAAAAGCGTGCCTCGTGCTCCCTGGATAATTTCAATACTCGTGCACTATGTACCTTGGACTCGCGTGAGTTTCCAAATTCAAGCGATCGAACCTGAATGGGAATCGTATACGCGCGCGTTATATCCGATTTATGGTGGGAAATTTAATCGTCATGGCATTATAATGCACATACAGTTTTAATTATATACACCTTCGTAATGTGCATGGCCATTGGCTGCTAGTTTTAGCTCTCAATCTGTTGAATTTGCATAATAATTCCTGGCATATAACTTACATGAAGATGAATTAATTCTGGATTGCATGTGACTTTGAAACAAGAAATATTGCATATAATAATGAAGACCAGAATAGAATACATGCAGTATAGTCTAGCTAGCTAGATTCTCCCTGTCTCAAGTGCCCATAAAGAGCAGGACGGTCTAGCGATCAGTTAACAACTCTGGCAGGCAACTTTTAGTGAACCACGTAAATTTACACAGAATTACAATATTTAGCCAGTAGAATGCTGATTTGCTGAAAGTCACCATTCAATGTTTTCATTTCCACAAAGATTCACACACATACGCATACTCAGATCTACACACAACAAACACGTATACACACAAATATGTATTGCACATGCACACAAACATGCGCACACACAGACATACAAGTACACACAGAAATTCACAGTAGCTGATTGGGCCAGCCATTCTTCCATGTGAAATTCTCTCACTGGTGGGTCCAAGCCGACAATTCACTACAGATGAGCATCGCCAGTCCAGTCCATTCCACTAACATCTTGCAACATTCATAGCTACAAGTGAACAGCCTGCAGCTGTACAAATTAAACTGGCAATTGTTACGAACAATCTCCAGCAATAAAAACATGAATGCATGAAATGTATTCACATGTTGATACACACACACACACACACACACACACACACACACACACACACACACACACACACACACACACAACACACACAAACATACGTACACACACACACACACACACAAACATACATACACACACACACACACACACACACACACACACACACACACACACACACACACAAACACACACACACAAACACACACACACACACACACACACACACACACACACACACACACATACACACACACGAACACACTATGAACTTCTTTGTTTCTTCTTTGTAATAGAAGTGAGATTTTCTGGAATTTTCAGCAGCAGGGCAGTTGTCCTTATCATTTGGGTTCCCTTGACCATAAGACACCTGAGAGCAAGAAAGCTGTACCTAGAAAAGATGAGACAAGAGTGAACTTAATGCATGAACAATATTACACTATATTATCACCATGCGCATTCTTGTGCCTTTTACGTAAGTCTCAGTTTATGTGTCCAGTGTCTCAGTATATGTACTCTGTCACAGTATCTGCTTAGTGGAGAGATACAGTTTCCATCCAATGTCTCCTGTTGAGATATATGGAGGAATTTTCTGCTGCCTTCTCTTCAGATTTGGGACATCAGGCAAATAGCTGTGGATGTTGACAACAGACATAAAAACAGCCACAAAATACATACATGCATATATACGTATATACATGTGTGCATGTGCAATGTGGAAAGTGTGTTTTATGCATGCATGGGTGTACAGTACACTTGTATGTATCAACTCAACTGTACAGATATTTCTATGATAAAATAGGAATATATGCACGCATAATTACAGTATAGTACAGTATATATGTATGAATTGTGTACATTGCATGTATGTATGTATGATTTGACTGATTTGGCTATAACGATATTATCATCATTATAATCTTCTCTCTACATATAGACATTTGCCTTATCGGATTATACACACCCACGGGCATTCATTGATTATTTGGAAGATAAAAACAAAAAATAAACACTTGTATGTACGTATATAGCATACACTCCACACCACACACCTCCTCCTGATAGGCTTTCATCGATCCTGATGACTCCAAGTTCTGTCAAGTTCATAAGACATTCATTAGTATAAGTATAGTACAGATCGTGTAGGTACATATACTGTGTAAAGATCACATATACATACAGCATACTGAGTGTGAACATCATGTATACCGTGTACATATTAACACATACTGTATCCACTTTTTGATATGCAGGTTGGCACCTATGTACAAATACATAACGTTCTGAATGTATGAAAGTACTTACAGTACTGTACGTACTATATACATTTGTATGATATATACGTAGTAGTTGATCCAGAGGTGTTAAAACATATATACGAGTTTGTTTTCCTAGATATATTATATGCATGTAACTTGAGATTTAGTTTGTACACCTGGGTTCAACTACTGTAATCATAGTGAATGATACATGAATTACATGTCACTTGTAGTATTATACTACTTGATAGAAAAACAATATCCCAATCTACTCCCCCAGATCACTAACACAGAACAGATGCAGAGTTACTTGTACATTACAACAGCAACAACCTGCATCATCATCATGCATAAATATTGTAGCTGGTAAGAAAAAAAAACCTGTGGTAGGTATGCATGATATAATGAGATGTTAATAGGATTAAGATAGAGGTTGGAGGGGAACCATGGTGGTGAGTAATGGTATAAGCTACAAATTGATTGTGTACACAAACAATTACAGATTTGGTTTCCAAAATTTACACAGCAAGACCCTCAACCTGACCACTGCTAGCTATCTATACTGACGGAATAAATGGGCAAATTCCATAATAGACCATGCATAATGATATTATGTTGATATAGACATAATATTATACTGTACAAACACCATTCCAGGCTCATAGAACATTGCATAATAATCTGTATCCCAATTGTGTATAAATGATACACTCCATGCAAACTCAGGACTACAGTGGTTGGTAAGGACCACTTTGATACTGGAGACAAACTGAATCGCATACTACAAGTCATGGCTGTCCTTCAAACAGTTCTCTTGATCTTATTCACTCAATGCCCACAACTGGGACAGACACAGACCGCATTTGAGGCCAACAATGTCACTGAACTGCAGTTCACATTCAGAGGAGTACCGGGACGTGATGGACGAGATGGACCTGTTGGACCTCAGGGAACAGCAGGACCACCTGGTCCTCCTGGACAACAGGGACCTGAGGGACCAGTAGGTCCTAGAGGAGACCGTGGACCAAGAGGTTAGTACAAACAAAGGAAATGACAGGTTAACATTGGACTGAGAGGAGAGTTGAGAGTTTAGACTGAGAGGAGAGTTGAAAGGTTGGATTGAGAGAAGAGAGAAGAGAGGTTGGACTGAGAGAGTTGAGAGGTTGGACTGAGAGGAGAGTTGAGAGGTTGGACTGAGAGGAGAGTATACATAATGAGTCGAACTATTATAAAAATTACATCTCAATCTTTCAGGACCACCTGGACCACACGGTCCTCAAGGAGTGGAAGGACCAACTGGAGTAAGAGGGAATCAAGGACCACCAGGTTAGGGTGCACTGTACTGTACGGTATGGATGTACAATATGCACTAAATTCTCTTCATAACAAATCTTATCTGCATTTAAAAACAAATACATACTTTCTTATAATATATTAAGGGAAATTCACTATAATTACAATATAGTATAATCTATATGGGAAACTTACACTTGGCAGAGGGTTACCATAAAGTTAATATTTTCATAAAAATATTCAAACATTACTTATTAAGATGTAGGTATCATGACTTCCAGAAAAAAAACAAGGTAGGGTTGATGGGAAGAGGTGCAGGTGGAAGAAGCAGACCATAGCAATATTGGACTCCAGACATTGACAGAACCAAGTGCTATACAATTATCACCGCACTTGTCACTAGACAAACAATGCAACATGCAGCAATACTGATAAACAATGTCACAAACGCTCAAGGCCACACCAATTCAGTTGAAGGAACACATAATCGGTGCATAAATTATCGTGTTCTCAGAAGGGCAGCAAATAGAGAACACTTTTAACATGAATTGATCGGTCATTCAGGCCGAAGACTTCCATGGTTTGGGCTAGGATAACCGTTACTCAGCCCAATTTGTTCTTTTGGCGTTGTGAACAGACCCTTTTGGGTACAAAAGGGTCTGTTCACTCTTCTAGATCTAAGTCAGTTACGGGCTCAGAGAAACAATCACTGTCATCATTATCGCCACACCTCTTCTTGCTAGGTATTAGAGAGTAGATAGGTACTTGGTCATTGTTAACCTGCCTCAGATTAAAGGTTTTACTGTCGTTTCCAGCTCCTAAAGAAATCCTTCTTCACCAAAATTCTGGTCTGCATTCAATTTATAATGCCAACTTACTTTCAATCGCTTTGAAGGGACACATACGTATTTATTGTACCCAGCAAAGGCGGGGTATAACTAATAGCTCAGACCCATGGCAATCTGACCTCCATTTTATTTCATGCCATGATAGTAATTATTATATTTGACAAATTAGGTCTGACATACATTGAGTATGATATGCATAGTTGATACAGAAATAGCAGTGGGATGGTAATATAATAACTATTTAGTCTTCTGTACTGTAGATTAGGGTACACATGTCATTGAAACTATATTATTGTCTAGCAAGCAGTTATATTTGGTTATTCTTCGGAATACACAGGTCCTCAAGGTTTCACTGGCTTACAAGGACCACCAGGAAGACAGGGAATTGATGGTACCCGTGGTCCACAAGGTACTCGTGGTCCTCCGGGACCTCCAGGAATAACCACTCTGGACAGCAATGTTGAACAACGCATCAAAACTGAACTATATTACAAGTTGAAGGACATCATTGTGGAGGAACTCAACAACAGGTCCAACACACCAGGAACAACAAGGTGCAACCCTACAATAGGATACACCAGAGGGAATGCAGCTGAGAGCTGTGCTGACATACCAGTGGGGAGACCTGATGGGCTTTACTGGATAAGAAACCAAACTGACAACAATGTTAGTAGAGTGTATTGCTACCTGAATGGACACCCTCACTGTGGAGAAGGGGTCTGGATGAGGACTGGGTACTTTAATATGAGTGAAAGGGATGTGTGTCCACAACCACTACAGAGGTTTCAAGCTAATGGAATGTGGTACTGTAGGAGAGATGTACATGGTGATTGTACTTCAGTATACTTCAACTCTTATGGACACCACTACACTGAAGTGTGTGGAATGGTTGAAGCATTCCAATATGGTCCTCTGCATGCGTTCTACTATGCAAAAGTATCTTCAACTCCAGATGATAATAAATATGTAGAGGGGATTTCTATAACTCACGGAAGATCACCAAGACATCATGTTTGGACGTACGCGGTAGGACGGAATGCTAACCCAACACATACTCCTACTTACCACTGCCCTTGTACAAGAATAGGCACCACAGCTAGAATACCTAACTTCATTCAAAATGACTATTATTGTGATTCTGGAAATCCTACTGGAAATAGTTACTTTAACAATAAACTCCATCCTGATCAGTTGTGGGACAGTTCTGGTGCTTCCTGTGCATTGGGTTCCACTTGTTGTGACAATCCTGACCAACCTTGGTTCAAGAAGAAACTGGGAAAGGCCAGCTGTGATGACGTGGAGATGAGGTGGTGTAGTAGGGGTTCCTTCAACAGAGCAACAGCTACCAGAAGCATGGAGCTGTACATTCGAGTAGCTTGAAATCACTCATCACATACTTACCCCATAGATAGGTCATAAGATAACACTCATTACTGGGGAACACTACACATGGTCAACTAGGACCATTGCATAGAATTGGTACTATACTAACATTAGGACCATTTGCGTATAGAATTTGAGGTTTAGTCTGTATATCTAAGTTCAACTAATGAAGAGATGTGATGAAAAACTTGTCACAGCACTAGCATATGTATGGTGTATGCATAGACACTCTAAAGGTTACGTAGTTTAGAGTGTCTATGGTGTATGCATGACTCCATAGGCAGTGATATATGAAAAAAAATATAACCACATAATACAGACAACATCATGCAGCTATGAAGCCACACTATGGAGTAGAGTCACATATTAACTGTGTGACAATATATACATAAAGGATATACAGTAACCAGTATAATTATAGGGTACTGTTTGTAAAAGAATTTCACAAGAAATTGCTAATTAAGATATATGAAGTGATTTATGATATACAGCATGCATGATAATTCAGTGAATGCAACTGTTACGTTACTGATTCATTGATCCGTTCTATGATCCGTTTCATCAGACGTTCCATTCGGGATCGGAAGTAAATCTCGGAATCGGAAGTACTCGATATTTCGTACACGATCAGCAGCCAAAAATGGCTGACACATCGTGGGAGCGTTTAGCTTGGTTGTTGAAAAAAGACGACCATGTAATTGGATTATGTGAAGAAATTTCGCTATGGTATGTTTTAGAGTAGTTTTATTGTACTTTTCTGTGTTAATAATTCCAATAATATGCTGTTATCAGTTTGTTTCAATTTATTATTTAAGGGATGGATCAGTGACATCCCAGGATTTGTCCACTGCCAATGGAGCAGTGATCATTCTAGCTGCCAACTCGATAGCTGAGAACTACAGTGAAGGTCAGTGTATATTTAAAGCAAATTGTGCACACGTTCATACTTTCTCTGTCTTGGCTTTCACAGACTCCTCCAATGTTGTTTCTCATGTCAAGAAGGCTATTAGGAACATTCTCTTGTGCCTTGTTAACAATACTTCGAAGGAGAACAGATGTATCTTGTTCAAAGTAGTCGAGGGTTTTCATTCCAACAAAGGTTTTCTATCATCCGAGGACAAGGACCTGTGTATGAAGCTCACAGAGGAGGCATATGGTAGTGGAGTAGTGGAGGAGTCGTCAGTTGAACCAGCTCCGCAGTCTAGTCTAGTTTCAGGAGCAAAGAAGCTGTTTGAAAACCTGTCTTTGAGTGTCTCCAAGTCGACTACTGATGAGACCTCCTCCTCCTCTGTTGGTTCTCTGTTGGACCAAGAGTTTTGGCTTGAAGAAGATCTCGCTCAGAAGCTAATTAGTGCTTGTGTTGATTCGGAAGGATTTGAGCCGCTGCTCTCAAAAGAATGTACTGAGTTGCCAAATGTCTTCATACCTACTGGCTCCATCGAAAAGGCCTTCAATGCATCTAACATTAGTGTCAAGTATGTATGTACATATGTGTATTGACTGTATGTACGTACATACGTACATGCATAGGTACTTGTGTGCTATAAGTGTACTGTAAGTGTATCACTTACATACCTGTACACTCCACTTTGTGACAAGCAAAGCTGTGTAAACTGTGGCTAGGTACGGCGAAGCCTGTGCATAAAGACCACTCGAGGGATTAGGATCCAACAAGATCTCCACTGTGTAGTCTCTATCACTGTCTCCTTCTGTTAGTACATATTTGTACGTTCAGTACAGGTTAAGAAATCTGTACGCATACAGTGTGATTGTAGATACGTTTGATCATAATTTCATCTCAAGTCCATGTAATCAAAATCCTCTGTATTCGTGTTTGTTGTGTATTCATATTTTCACCTTATGACGATTGTGTTATGTAATGGCTTTAAATCTATGAAGTGCATACGCTGTATGTGTGTATAGTTACATGTTTCAACTGTTCATGTACTTGGTCGTACACAGGTTGGTGTCCCTGCATCAGAGTGTGGAGTGTGCACTGGTCCTCTTTAACCTTCGGTCAGTTTGGAGTCCTTCCGACGACAATTCAATGAAACAACTGGAGAAACTGGTCATCCTCTCATCGGATTCAGCTGTAGCTTGTGCGTACACTGCCACCTACTTGAACAGGATGAGGATGGCCCAAGGAGGATCCGGTGGGGAGCCTGGTGGTGCTCCCTCTGAGGATAAGACTCCTCCAGTCTCATTCGTGGAACTGCTTCAGACGTTGAGTTGCTGTGTCAGAAGAGTTGCCCCTACTTTGCCCAACATGATATCAATAGCTGTTTCAGTCATTAAGACAGCTGTGAGTCTCTGTCAAGTTTTACTGAGTGTATGTGAGTATGTACAACAGCAATTTTATGATGTATCTGTCAGCATGTTTGTGTGCACTGTGTTCCTCTGTGTATGTAAGGTCACTTACTGTAGTTTGTTTTTTTCTTCAGCTTAAGGCCTGTGATAATTCCAAGGAAGAGCTTGTACCACAGCAAGACATTCTCCCTGATAATGTAAGCTATTCCTCGATCTCTCCTTACTATCCTGTTTCTCCCTTACTTTTCTTTCACATTGTACCTTCTTCCTTGCGGCCAGTTCCCCAAGTTCTCTCCTGGTCATTGATATTGATATTGATATTGATATGTATGAGATATCTCAACCCCTTCTGTCCTCTACGTCTCTCAGTTGAGTCACTTCATGTATGATCTCACCGCTAGATCCTGAAGAATATACGTCTTCTCATTTTGCACCACTTGTTCGATGGCCTGAGTGCTGCTGTATGTAGGCCCGACCTTCAGAGTGAGCTACCCTGGTGAGAACCAAGCTAATGTAGTGGACTGTGTTCGTTGTAATGAGTGTATGAATCTGTGAACTGTTTGTGTCTTGTTGTGTGTGTGGACTATAATCTTTCGAATGTGTGTGTGTGTGTGTGCGTGTGTGCCTGTGTTTGATTGTAGGCTTGGCATGTATTTCTGTATTCCCTCAGTGTGGTGTATTGGATTCAACACATTGTGTTGAGTGTGAACTTGTACACTGTGTAGCCCTTATCTTGTACATGGACTGTACCTTGTATTGTGTTTCTCTGCATATTCAGGCATGTCAGGTTCAGTGTGTACATGTTGGATATGCTCAACACGTTCTGTGACCTCCTGTCTGGTCTACTGGAGGACGTTGTGAAGGAGGGGGAGCAGGGATCCGTCACCCTTGTCCCCTGGAAGGATTTCACCCTCCAGGGCCACTACCAGAGTAAGGCGAGGCTCCACACACTGGACTTGTTCTCCAATGTGTACCTGCTGGAGATGTTGCTGAGTATTGCAGAGAGTGCCTGCAAGAAGGTATGTACATGTGTAAAACCATGTGTGTGTACTGTACGTATACATGTACGTATATCCTTACTTTATGTTCAGTAGGTACTGTATCTGTGTGCGTGTATTTTACACTGCATTTATTTCATTTGTCTATTGGCCCTGTTTATCAACCTGTGTACGCATGTACTGTATTAAATGTACAGTATTGTTTGAGTATACTGCATGTGCTGTGAACCCTGTATATACGTAGGTAGAGACCATACCATGTGTCCAGGTAAGTGTGGTCTCCGTAAGCAGGTGATTTTCTACTGGATGTGTCAATCTCCTGTACATGTTCAATGTCAACCTGCTATATACATACATGCGTACGGTAGGAGAACGTACAGCATTTCGTATTCATCTTTACTAAACGTAACAGGAGCCAACTTTTGCCTCCTACCGTATGTATGTATGTACTGTAGGTGTGTACTGTAGGTGTGTACTGTAGGTGTGTACTGCAGGTGTGTTTATTAGAGCTAGGCGATGCTATTAGTGCCATCAACACTATTGGTGTATTGATACCACAAGTACATATCTATCAACTGCTAACACTGAATACATGGGCTATGTGCAGTGGCTTGATTACTGTGCTGTACTGTTTGACCAGACTACACAGCCTTGGTAAATCCAATTGCTTCAGCTGTGTCAAAGCAGAGCTCATCCCTGGATGGTGGCAATGTAGCCATCCTGTGCTTTCTGCCTGATATCCTGTTTTGAGTTGTTTGTTCCTCCTTGTATTGTTTGTTGTCACTTTGATTTAAAGGTATTTGACTTCTTGATACATCGGGTGTAGTCACGCTAGTCACCACAGGTATTGTGATATGCTGATGGTCCAGGGTGGCTACACCTGATGTATGGACTATCAGTGTGTCACAATACCTGGGGTGACTTAGTCTGGCATGCTAGACCGTCCCACACACACACACACCCAGAGGTGAAAAGGGAAGGGACGGCCTAGCCGCAATTGGGTCAGAAAAGGTGTCATCTAATTTCAATTGCGGCTAGGCCGTCCCTTCCCTTTTCACCTCTGAGTGCATGTGTGTGGGACAGTCTAGCATGCCAGACTAAGTCACCCCAGGAATTGTGATACACTGATAGTCCATACATCAGGTGTAGTCACACTAGCCACCCCTGGTATTGTGATATGCTGATGGTCCACACACCTGCACTAGTGTGTATAGTGGCTTGGTCACACAGATGGTGTTTTCCTCCAATCCTGCAGATGCTGTCTCCACCAGCTTCCTCCACAGCAACCTCCCTTACTACCGAGGCAAGTGGGACTCAAGGCCCTCCCGAAGTCAGCAGGAAGACCAAGCCTCCTCCTGTCCCCACGATCCGGGGCAAGTACCCCGGGTCCACCTCCCCCAACGTGATGGTCCAGCAGATCCTCCAGTCGGCCGTAGCGGGTCTCCCCTCTGTTCCTCCCCTGCAACCCGCTGGAGAAGAGGACAAGGATGAGGAGAGCCAGTACGAATCCATCGATCTCCACTCCCCTGTCCAGAGCATCCCGTCCTCGGAGGAAGGTGAAGGAGTCTACGTGTTGTTCAATGAGGAGGAGTCTGTGCTTGAAGAAGTTGATGAATGTGAGTACATATGTGTATAGTATGTGTGTGCGTGTACAGTGTGTGTGTATGTGTGCGTGCATATGTGTGTAGTGTGTATGTATGTGTACAGTGTGTGCATACATGTACAGTGTGTGCGTATGTGTACAGTATGTGCGTATGTTTACAGTGTGTGCATATGTTTACAGATGTATGTCAATGCATATGTTTCGGTATACATACAGTAGTATGGCCTACCTACCCACTTATGTACATACATACCTATATACGTATGTACATACGTAGGTGTACAGAGGCCAGATATCCCTGTACTCTAGGTGGTCCTTATAGACAGGATCCACTGCATATCAGCACATACGTACGTAATAGTGGTTTGGTCACACTGAGGGTGATACAACAAGATACAACAGCAAGATCTCTGTATAAAGATCTGCTCAACTCCTGAGACCACCTATCCCCTTACTATTGTAGGTGGTCTTTATAGACAGGTTTTACTGTATAATAATTCACATTTGCACACAGTCTGATCTCAGTAAGTTACATGCATGCATGGTTGTGTTTTTGTTGGTTAGTTCCCTACCCGTTTTCTGACTCTCCATTGTTTGATGTCAACCGGATGCGCCCACTCCCACCCCTGACAGCAGACAAGTCTCCGCCCCCTCCTTCTGCTCCGCCTCTTCCACCTCTCCCTCCAAAGAGGAAGTCCCGCCCATTACCCGCCCTTCCATCAGAAGTGAAACCTCCCACTCCTAACGATCTTCCGATAAAGAGAATGCCGGTGAGTTTGTGGTGCAGTGGACCTTGCCAGAATGCACACCATGCACAGGGTGTGGATCAATTGCCTTGCTTGCCTGAATACCTGACAACCGTTGCAGCGAGGGGTCTTACCTCCATATAGTCACACTCAATGTACAGACGCACACAGGAATACAATATGTCCAGTATGGGTACCCTGAGGATTAGGCACTCTGGTTGTGGGATTGCACTTCGCTGTGTTCACCTTGATAGGCTATTCTGTTACGGTCACTTTTGGTAGCCTTTAACATCGAATTGTTGTCTTTTCATCATTTCCACAACTGTGTGTGTATAGTGCATACATACATGCATCTGTATGGTAGGTTATTTCAATCTATGTTATTGTTTTGTAATTATTGTTGTTGTTGTTGTTGTTTACCCAGTTCCTGAAACTTGCTATGGCTGCCTTAGAATGCATCCACAAGAACTTCATTGCTACCAAGAACCCCATAATGAGGGACTTCTTGAAGTGAGAAAGTCTCAATAGCACATGCTATGTAAATGTGTGAGTGTGTATACATATGTACCTATGTACGTATGTATGCATGTAGACATGTGGCTTTGCACCTGAGGGCAAGTGTATTTTATGTGTCATACTGCCCAAGTGTCCATGTCTTAGCCAGTATAGCATCCCTTGCTAACGCTTTATGCATTATAAAATTGCTGTATAATAGTACTGTTTCTATGGTAATGGATGCTATATGTACATATAAGACTGTGTAAGTGTACCTACTGTTCTACATACATGTGCACATGTACTTCAGTGTATTATTTTGTGCTACAGGTCAAGGTTTTCATCTGATAAAATGGAGTGTCTCGGTAGACTTCTCCACTGCATCTACCTGGACAAGAACTTAGCCTTGGTCAAGGACCTATCTGAACTGTCTACACTGAAAGAGCTTGCCTGTAATGTCATCAACGATCTCATTCTCACTGGCATTTTTGCTGATAGGAAACTTGAGGTGAGTCATGTACTGATTGTATATGTGGTGTACGTATGGGAAAGCGTACAGGTCGTTGTGGTACCTCGTCCAATGACAGGCATTATTCTGATGCAGTCTAACTTGTTTAGTTGGTAGTTGGCAGGCACAGGAAATCTGTACTATGATAAGTGCACTCACAGCTACATTCATACTTGTGTAGATGTGTATGTAGTTGCTTATGTACATATATGGAACACCCTCACACACACACATGCTCACATACATACGTACATACACACACATGCTTGCACACACACACACACACACACACACACACACACACACACACACACACACACACACACACACACACACACGTGATATGTCTCATGGCTCAACTGCTACCATTGTAGGATGCATTGCTGTTTGAACTGGAGCTAAGGGATGTCGGAGGAGACTGGCCCCTCCACATACCCACACCCATACTCTCCATACTAGCTAGACTGCTCATTTGGAGGTTGGGCAACCTGGACAGCGGCAACGATCCACTCTGTATTGATATATGGAACAGGTGCAACCATATGTATTGCTCATTGTGTGTGCAGTACATACATATTATGTATGTGTTACATCACCTTTAGGAAGGCTACACAGGGAATGGATCCTTTGTATGGGAGACTGAGGGTGAAGCCCGAGGTGTCCCATAGAGGGATCCACTTTCTGTGTTTTCCTGAACAAGATATACGTGTACACTTGTATCATGATACTGACCTTTTGGTAGCTGCATAATTGATCAATTATCACATCTGGGCATCTCAGGTCATCTCTTTGATTTGGCACTAATCAGGTTACAAAAGTGTACATATGTACACATGTAAGTATGTTATGTCTTAGTCTACAGTGGGACCTCTTACAAAGGACACATTGGGACCAGCTACTTGGTCCACTGTAGAGAGGTTGTCCACTCTTGACAGATGAAAAATGTACGTATTAACGCTATAAGAAAGTTTATTTCAGTTCCTTAGAAAGTGTCCTTTGTAGGGAGATAATTTATATGGTGTCCTTTATTTGGAGTGTCCTATAACAGTGGTTTGACTTTAGAAGAAGCGGTGTGTCTACATGTATGCAGGTTCCTCCACACCCTGGAAACCACGGTTACTCAGGGAGGCAACCTCACCTCGAAGCAGGACATCAGTGTGCCCCATTTCCAGCTGCTAGCTCTCATATTCCACCACTTCACGATGGAGGCCAAGACCTCAATCCTCCACAGGTCCATCACAGCTGTCATTAGAGTGGCCCAGGCAATGAGGTATTGACAAGTATAATGCTTCACTGAACATAGTACATGCTTGCACACATGTAGGTACATTGCACAGGGTTGACAGCAAATTGTACACATTCACACATGTACACAGTGACACACACACACACACACACACACACACACACACACACACACACACACACACACACACACACACACACACACACACACACACACACACACACACACACACACACACACACACACACACACACACACACACACACACACACACACACACACACACTCACACACGCACGCATGTACACACACACACCAAATACACGCACATATTCGTATATACATGTATGTAAAGTGATTTATTAAGTATTGTACATACGTAGCTTCTGTGCTTGTAATTCAGTGATTCTTGTGAACTTTCATTAGATCTGGAGTTGACATCAGCCCCCTGCTTGTTGCTCGGCTACTGATGGCTTTGGATTATCTTGTATTTCAGTTCAATGGAGAGGGGTCTCAGCACTTCGATCATCTCACAGAGCAGGTGCCCGCATGCACGTGCATGTATCCATATGTATGTACACATGTACATGCCCATCCGCATGCACATAGACATTTACTTACCTATCACAGTACATATACAGTAAAATTCGAGATCACCTGTACCTACAGTAGATATCACCTGTCCTAAGTGACTTCTATTGGACTACCAATTTGACTATATATGTGCGTACGTGCATTGAAGCATCTCTATTATTATAATGAAAATATACGTGCATATCTACAGACTGTGGTTATTGCCCACAATCCCCACCAACGTCTTGAACTCTCACCAAGCTACACCATAGTTGAGATACTGTACGTACGTAACACTCTAGTCCCCACCCAACTACACCAGTCCCCACCCAAGTACACCAGTCTCCCAACTACACCAGTCCCCCAACTACAACAGTCCCCCTGAACTACACCAGTCCCCCTGAACTACACCAGTCCCCTCCCCCAACTACACCAGTCCCCTCCCCCAACTACAACAGTCCCCCTGAACTACACCAGTCCCCCAACTACAACAGTCCCCCTGAACTACACCAGTCCCCCTGAACTACACCAGTCCCCTCCCCCAACTACACCAGTCCCACCAACTACACCATTTTCACATGTGCCCATCACTGCCTCTCCAGGTGCAGTTCAACCTGCTATCAGCCCAGCACAGTGGCCCCAGTGATGTTGTGAGGTGCTACCCTGGGACCATTGAAGGGGACTATGTCAGAGTGTTGCTAAAGATTGTCCAGCAGAACAACAACGACTGCATCGATGGTAACTGTGATACATATGCAACTCATGGTATTCCACCAGGCAAACAGCTACACACACACAAACATGCTAATTATTACTTATATGATGTAGATAAATGTATGTAAGTAGGTAACACCTCAGTGCATGTACTACTATTACTGCACATACGTATGTAAGTACCTATTGCCCCACGATGATTTATGATGCCAGCACAGCAAATGAAGTGAATATACGTAAATCAGCCCATGAACTGTGTCCGTTTGTACAGTTATATGACACTATCGGCTGGTAAATCTTTCGTAACCTGCATACAGTATGTACATAGGTATGTACACTCACTACATATGTACGTATGCATGCATGTACTTGTCTAGGCCTCAGCTGAGAGATGATGTTTGTACCTTGTAAAATAACCACAAAGACAACAGAGCTCGAATCTTTCTTGGTATCACCCAGCGACCAGTATATTATGTATGTATGCTCCTCCTCATAGGCATTCCAAATGAACTACTCTGTGTATACGTACAATATGTCAATGCTGTTGAGAACTCCCTTCTTCCACGTAGCCATAAAGCCTCGCTTCTACAACTTGAGGCCCGTGAAGATGCAGGTGGTTGAGGAGGTGTCCGAGGATGAGGACGGCTCAGAGGCAGAGGTCTGCCACTCTGTGATGCTGGACTACAAGGGGCCTGGTGGAGAGACCTATGTGACCTTCCACGAGAGTTTGGTATTCCTGTTTGGGTCGGTGCTGAAGAGCCCGGTCAAGGAGTGTACCGTCTTCAACAAAGTATTGGTCAGTCACGTACCTAAGACATAGCTTAGGTGTTGGTGTGTATTTATTGCCACTATCTACCGTGGGTGTGGCTGCTTTGTGTTAGTTATTGGGTGTGGTCCGTGGTTGTGGTTACTGGGTGTAGCCCCTGGGTGTTGTTAACCACAGTTCCTAGGTGTGCATGCTGAGTTGTAATCCTTGAGTATGAATGCTAGGTATTAGTCATTGGGTGTGTTTCCTGGGTTTGCCCTGGGTATTGGTAATGGGTGTGGTCCCTAGGTATTGATGGGTGTGGTCCCTAGGTATTGACTATTGGGTGTGGTCCCTAGGTATTGACTATTGGGTGTGGTCCCTGGGTATTGACTATTGGGTGTGGTCCCTAGGTATTGACTATTGGGTGTGGTCCTTGGGTTTTAGTCATTGGGTGACGTCCCTGGGTATTGGTCATTGGTGTGGTCCTTAAGTGTCAACTGACAACATGACAACATATGCTGTGAACACCTACTGTACATATCACCTCCCTGTACATGTGTGCATTGTCTGCAGAATGCTACAGCAGCTCGCCAGTGCTCCTCCATCTGCTACTCCTTGCTAACTGTCCTACCACCAAGTGCTACCTTTCTGGAGCAGTTTTTCAGAGATGATGGCTTTGTGGTCGAGGTACGTATATACCTGTGTGTGTACATGTGGGCATCCAGTGTTTGCTGTACGTGTGTACTTGTCCAGTACACACCTCTCCATACATATAAGGTATACATTCGTACATACATACATATTATGTAATAGTTAATCCCAACAATGAAACCTGTCTGGTGACCTGTGCTGTATCACTGACCTGTGCTACATGGCTTATGTATGCACAGTTTTTCCTTTGATCTAACCCTCAACCTGAGCACAAGTGGTAATGAACTGTGTATAATATAGATTCTATTATGCATGACATGAAACTGAATACAGTAAGAGGTCCTTTGAGGTTTATGTATAGATTCCACTGTATACTTGCTTGGTAGTCCACTGTATACTTGGTAGTCCACTGTATACTTCCTTGGTAGTCCACTGTATACTTCCTTGGTAGTCCACTGTATACTTCCTTGGTAGTCCACTGTATACTTGCTTGGTAGTCCACTGTATACTTTTTTGGTAGTCCACTGTATACTTGGTAGTCCACTGTATACTTGGTAGTCCACTGTATACTTGGTAGTCCACTGTATACTTGGTAGTCCACTGTATACTTGCTTGGTAGTCCACTGTATACTTGGTAGTCCACTGTATACTTCCTTGGTAGTCCACTGTATACTTGGTAGTCCACTGTATACTTGGTAGTCCACTGTATACTTCCTTGGTAGTCCACTGTATACTTGGTAGTCCACTGTATACTTCCTTGGTAGTCCACTGCTGGTGTGGTTAGTTTGCCGATATCCCCTGCTCTGCAGAGTCCAGAGGGTGTGGCCTCAGTACTGCTGATGGTCCGGTTCCTCTCCCTGCTAAGGGCCCAAGTCCTGGACTCCACTGATCTGCTGGAAGCGCTGGAGAACGGAGGGATAAAGAGTGAAAATGCAGAAGAATTGGTGGGAAGGATAATGTCCCTCACCTCCAGCAACGAGTTCTTCATCCCCCAGGCCTTGGAATGCATCAATAAGGTGAGGTAGTGGGGAACTAATATCCTGGAGTATCCTGGACCCTTTTACTATGATATACTGGATAATCCAATGCTATTGTTTTGATATTCCAGCTGGATTACACATTCTAATGTAATATCAGAGAGTTCCTGAAGTCATTATACTTAAATACAGTATCTTAGGCTATTGTACATAAATGTCCTACTATGCAAGGGTATCCTGAACTACTACATTGATCCGTAGACTCTGTCCAATCCTAAAATCCTTATCTCTGTGCTTCGATCTAGTTTGTGCTGTTCATGATCAGATTTGCGTTCCTACTGAACAGCACATTGAAATTACATGGTTGACTTCTCATCGTCATTCATGAATCTGAGTACAGATCACCCAGTGTTGGGCATTTTTACCACCAATGGCGTGATGTGTATAGATATGTATACGTAACACAGTGCTATATCATTATTATTTACGTGCCTCATGCATAGCACTAGGACAAACTGTCCTGTACATAACAAGGTACTCTTCACCTCTTTTCCATGTACATATGTACTTTAGGCTCTCAACCTACCAGAAGACAGCCTGCCTTGTGAGATTACCTTCATCTTGCTGGATCTCCTTGTGTCACTGATAGAACAAGAAGTGGCTCCCCTGGTCACCACACCAAAGGTGTGTGTGTGTGTGTGTGTGTGTGTGTGTGTGTGTGTGTGTGTGTGTGTGTGTGTGTGTGTGTGTGCATGTGTGTGCATGTGTGTGCATGTGTGTGTGTGTGTGTGTGTGTGCGTGTGTGTGTGTGTGTGTGTGTGTGTGTGCGTGCGTGCATGCATGCGTGCGTGCGTGTGTGAGTGTGTGTGTGTGTGTGCATGTTTGTGTGTACGTGGGTTTTTGTGTGTGTGTGTGTGTCTATGAGCCTGCATACACGTACGTGTGAATAAGGGGTGCCCAGAATTCTGACTCCCCAAAAGGAACGAGTGTATGGTAAGTGGTACTGTGTGTGTCCACTGTTGCCCACAGGAAGTTCCACTCAAGAGGAGGAAGGGTAGGAGGAAGAAGAAGGGGGAGAAAGCAGATTCTTCCAAGGAGCCAA
>OZ026563.1:1957547-1960239 GCA_964020155.1 Chondrilla cf. caribensis
TGTTAACTTGCCTCAATTTTACTGTTGTTTCCAGCTTCTAAAGAAATCTTTCCTCGCAAAAATTCTTGTCTGTATTCATAACGCCAACGTACACGTACCTCAATTGTTTTGACGGGATACATATTTGTTATACCCCGCCTTTGCTGGGTACATGGGGATGTACTTGATTGTCAGGAAGTGATAACCTCGGGCTTCACCCTTGGTATATCGCTTCCCGACACTCAAGTACATATATTCACCATGTACCCATCAAAGGCAGGGTATATCTAATACATACGTATATGCAGATACCACAGTTAGTAGGTGCTACATTTACGTATGTATATTCTGCATGTACATACAGTGCTAACAGTGTGTACATATGTACATATGTACAGTACTTGCATATTTCTATGCATTTATGGCTTCACACTTCAGGGTTCAAAGGAAGAGCTGAAACGATTTTTTGTAAGTTATGATTGAACTGACACTGAGTGGATAGTACATGTGTTCTTAAGTGTATACTGCACTACAGTGCATACCTACGTATGTACATATGTGCATTTTTGCATACATACTGTACAGACATGTGTGTAAGCGCAACAGATACTATCTCACTATCTCTCTCCATACTGCCTCCATTCCAGGAGAGCTCCAACATAGCAGCTCAAGCACTGGACCTCCTTCATCAGCTGAATCCTGCCATTCTGAAAGAGAGCAATGAGTTGAGGACTGGATCAGGGCTAGCTCTGGCACAGAAGGCTCTCCACGACCTCCACTACACCGACAAGAAAGTGGAGCATGTAGAGTCCTTGATGGTGAGTGACCCTACCCAGTTTCACCTACTCTACATAGGTGGACTCTGCTGTGTATACAGTTTACTGTACGTATATACAGTACTGCACATTGCTTGGACCACATTAAACATATACGTGTGTATATATTATATTACTGTATGATACAGTATATTCTTACATATATATATTATGTGTGTATATTGCACAGGTTGCTGATGGTGAGCAATCCTATTTCTCATACTGTGCATAAGTGCACTCCAATGTGTATTCAGTTTACCTGTATGTACAGTACTGTACATTGCTTGGACCACATATTAAACATGTATGTATATGCATACATATTATGCAGTTTATTTATTTGCATGTGTGTGAATTGTGCAGGCTGCTATTTTGGGCTCTCCGGAGGGTGCTTTTGACAACGTCAAGTTGAACTTCAGTGGTGACCAGGGGCAGATCATCAAGCAGTTAATCTCATCGTTTGCCATCCATCGTGTGGCTATGTGCTGCGTCAGTGGAGGACATGGGAGGAAGCAGCACTTGGCTGTTAGCCATGACAAGGGCAAGGTGTGTGTGTGTGTGTGTGTGTGTGTGTGTGTGTGTGTGTGTGTGTGTGTGTGTGTATGTGTGTGTGTGTTTGTGTGTGTTTGTGTGTGTGTGTGTATGTGTGTGTGTGTTTTTTTGTGTGTGTGTGTGTGTGTGTGTGTGTGTCTGTGTGTGTGTGTGTGTGTGGTCTGGGTGTGGTTGGGAGGCTTCATTTTGATATGTACTGGTACCTGTGTACATACCTACCTATGTACATACAGTACATACACATGTATGTGTTATATTATATAGTATTGCTTTATCTTGATGTTTCATCCATTGTGTCAGCTGGCTATCCTTCAGTTGTCTGCACTGCTGAAACAGTCAGACTCCAACAAGAGAAAGCTAACTTTAACAGTAAGTTGTATTACATTTGTGATATACAGAATGTGCTTTTTGTTCAATACTGTAGAGTAACTAGAGTTATATGTAGTACAGTATGTATATACTTTGTATTAAACATTCCTCATCCATGTATGCATCATGTATACTGTTTGTTGAATACATACATACTATTGTGTACTAACTGCAGTATTTGTACACCAGTTGATGAGTGCACCTGCATATATACAGTACATACTGTACATACAGAGTATATCACAGTTTGTAGTGGATGTCCTGACCATGACTACCCTTCCCCACTCAGCGGTTGTCCAGTGTGCCCATCCCATTCACAATACTGTCTCTGGCGGCCAACCCTTCCTACGGTAGCTACCTCGCTGTGTGTGGTCTGAAGGAGTGTGTGGTTCTGTGCTTCAACTCAACAGGACAGGCAGTTGAGAGACTGGCCCTGCATCCCTCTGTGGACTTCAACAGCTATCTTGTCAAGGTATGTTTGAATGTTTGCAGGATGTTCAGTAAGATACAGTGGAACCTGCAAGGACCATGTACCTGTATATAAAGGCACCTACCATAAATGACCATCATCAGTGTGCTCCAAGTACCTCCTTGTAAGGGCCCTTACTGCTCTCTTGGGTGGATTTGCAAAGTTTATGTATGTTTAGCTCTGTTTTCAGTTGTTGTTGTTGACAACAATAGCTGTTTGTTTTTGTTTACAGGTTGTGTGGGTCCCTGGATCAAGGACTGAGTTGGCCGTGGTGGCGGACAATTTTGTGAAGATCTACAATCTGTCTGCAGACACCTACAGTCCCCAGTACTACTTTGTGGTGATGTCTGGGAAAGTGAAGGATGTGACGTTTGCTGTTAACCAACAGGTGAGATCGAATGAAACAGTATGGCCTGTAGATACAGTACAGTACAGTATCATACATAGTGTATTTACACCAGATTAGCTCTGTAGTACTATACCAACATTTTGAGGCTTGAACACCCTT
>OZ026563.1:1960439-2112939 GCA_964020155.1 Chondrilla cf. caribensis
GACACACATTCCTTTCACTCATATTAAAGTATCCAGTCCTCATCCAAACCCCTTCTCCACAGTGAGGGTGTCCATTCAGGTAGCAATACACTCTACCAACATTGTTGTCAGTTTGGTTTCTTATCCAGTAAAGCCCATCAGGTCTCCCCACTGGTATGTCAGCACAGCTCTTCAATGCATTCTCTCTGGTGTTCCCTATTATAGGATCAGTCCTTGTTGTTCCTGGTGTGTTGGACCTGTTGTTGAGTTCCTCCACAATGATGTCCTTCAACTTGTAATATAGTTCAATTTTGATACGTTGTTCAACGTTGCTGTCCAGAGTGGTTACCCCTGGAGGTCCCGGAGGACCACGAGGACCTTGTGGACCACAGCTTCCCTCAATTCCTTGTCTTCCTGGTGGTCCTTGTAACCCACTGAAGCCTTGAGGACCTGTAGTACACGGATTGTATAGTGGTAACATGTATGTACCTGGATTTTATTCGTGTTATGTGTATTTATGGTATATATATATATATATATATATATATATATATCAATGACTGCAGTATTACCTTATGTACACACTAGTTACATTTTGATATTCTGAAGTGTACAGTGTATTATGATTTATGGTAACAGCACCTCCTCCCATGTACAGTGGTGCTCAGTAGATTGGAAGTGCTCCAGTTAACACTCTACCTATGTTTGCATAAACTGTAGATACTGTCCTATTTCCCATGACATGTGTATCATACATCCATACCTGGTGGTCCTGTATTACCCCTCACTCCCATCGGTCCTTCCAATCCGTCAGGACCACGTGGTCCAGGTGGACCTGAAGGAGAACAAGTAGAGATTTGTATAGTCGCTTGTGTAACCATTTTCAACTCTCCTCTCAGTCCAACTTCTCAATTTCCTCTCAGTCCAACCTCTCAACTCTCCTCTCAGTCCAACCTCTCAACTCTCCTTTCAGTCCAACCTCTTAACTCTCCTCTCAGTCCTACCTCTCAACTCTCCTCTCAATCCAACCTTCATTACATTCCCTTATTCTGTTGTACTAACCTCTCGGTCCACGGTCTCCTCTAGGACCTGTTCGTCCTGCTGTTCCCTGAGGTCCAACAGGTCCATCTCGTCCATCACGTCCCGGTACTCCTCTGAATGTGAACTGCAGTTCAGTGACATTGTTGGCCTCAAATGCAGTCTGTGTCTGTCCCAGTTGTAGGCATTGAGTGAAGAAGATGAAGAGAACTGTTTGAAGGACAACCATGACTTGTAGTATCAGTCTCCTCTTTCCTGTCATGGAACACTGAGTGTGGTCTTTATATAGCATTGTATGTAGTACCAGTTTATAGACATTTTCTATTGTTCTCTAGTCTGTGTAATCTTGTATTAGATATCCATTTATGTGTACTGGTTATCTATATTATTGCATAATTGTATGTGTTCAATGCAGTGTGTTCCCTGTGTCAATTGTACTGTGTGTGGTAGGTGGTGGGGTGATAGGGCATGTTAGTGCTGAGTGTCTGCAACTAGTGATGAATATGATTAATGTGTTTATTCTGTGACCCCTAGCTCCTCCTGTTGAGTGTTTTGTGTGTCCCTGTTCCTCTAATGTTGTGATATTCATGTGCTGTGTTTGTGTGTGTTGTGTGTTGTTGTAGTGCAGCAGCAGTGGGTGTACAGTCACATGTTTATCATGTGACTACCAATAAATGTACTTTGTTGTACAGAGCTGTCCCACAACTGATCAGGGTAGAGATGGCTGTCGATGTAGCTATTTCCACTAGGATTTCCAGAATCACAGTAATAGTCATTTTGAATGAAGTTTGGTAGAGTAGCTGTAGTCCCTAGACTAGTACAGGGGCAGTTGTTTTTCCTATATCCGCTGTATGTTGGGTTAGCATTTAGTCCTACAGCGTATGTCCAGAGATGATTTCTTAGTGAACTTCCATGAGTTATAGAAATCCCATATATGTAGTTGATGGTATCTGGAGTTGAAGATGCCCTTGAATAATAAAATCCCTCTGGTTGACCGTATTGGTATGCTTCAACCATTCCACACACTTCAGTGTAGTTGTGTCCATAAGAGTTAAAGTAAACCGAAGTACAACCCTGCCGTACATTCCTACTACAGTACCACTTTCCATTAGCTTGAAACCTCTGTAGTGGTTGTGAACACACATCCCTTTCACTCATATTAAAGTACCCGGTCCTCATCCAGACCCCTTCTCCACAGTGAGGGTGTCCCCTCAGGTAGCAATACACTCTACTAACATTGTTGTCAGTTTGGTTTCTTATCCAGTAAAGCCCATCAGGTCTCCCCACTGGTATGTCAGCACAGCTCTTTGATGCATTCTCTTGAGTGTTTCCTATTATAGGATCCGTCCTTGTTGTTTCTGGTGTGTTGGACCTGTTGTTGAGTTCCTCGACAATGATGTCCTTCAACTTGTAATATAGTTCGGTTTTGATACGTTGTTCAATATTGCTGTCCAGAGTGGTTACCCCTGGAGGTCCCGGAGGACCACGAGGACCTTGTGGACCACGGCCTCCCTCAACTCCTTGTCTACCTGTTGGTCCTTGTAACCCACTGAATCCTTGAGGACCTGTAGTACACAGATTGTATGTTGGTAATACGTGTACATGGATTGTATTTGTGTTATGTGTATTTATGGTACATATATTATATCAATGACTGCAGTGTTACCTCGTGTACACACTAGTTACATTTTAATATTCTGAGGTGTAGAGTGTATTATGATTTATGGTAACAGCACCTCCTCCCATGTACAGTGTGTGCTCAGTAGATTGGAAGTTCTCCAGTTAACACTCCACCTATGTTTGCATAAACTGTAGATACTGCCCTATTTCCCGTATCATACATCCATACCTGGTGGTCCTGTATTACCCCACACTCCCCTTGGTCCTTCCAATCCGTCAGGACCACGTGGTCCAGGCGGACCTGAATGAGAAGAAGTAGAACCTCTCTATTCTCTGTTTCAGTCCAACCTCTCAACTCTCCTCTCGGTTCAACCTTCAGTACATTCCCTCATTCTGTTGTACTAACCTCTTGGTCCATGGTCTCCTCTAGGACCTGTTCGTCCTGCTGTTCCCTGAGGTCCAACAGGTCCATCTCGTCCATCACGTCCCGGTACTCCTCTGAATGTGAACTGCAGTTCAGTGACATTGTTGGCCTCAAATGCAGTCTGTGTCTGTCCCAGTTGTAGACATTGAGTGAAGAAGATGAAGAGAACTGTTTGAAGGACAACCATGACTCGTAGTACCAATCTCCTCTTTCCTGTCATGGAACACTGAGTGTGGTCTTTATATAGCATTGTATGTAGTACCAGTTTATAGACATTTTCTATTGTTCTCTAGTCTGTGTAATCTTGTATTAGATATCCATTTATGTGTACTGGTTATCTATATTATTGCATAATTGTATGTGTTCAATGCAGTTTGTTCCCTGTGTCATTGTACTGTGTGTGGTAGGTGGTGGTGTGAGAGGGCATGTTAGTGCTGAGTGTCTGTAACTAGTGATGAATACGATTAATGTGTTTATTCTGTGACCCCTAGCTCCTCCTGTTGAGTGTTTTGTGTGTCCCTGTTCCTCTAATGTTGTGATATTCATGTGCTGTGTTTGTGTGTGTTGTGTGTTGTTGTCATGGCAACAATTCCCAATCCAATTGAGCCATGTCAGCCACCTCTGTCCTGTACATCCTCTGATGTGTGTGACACAGTGCAACCTGTGTGGGTGACCACCTCACTACCACAGTCACCTGTATACAGTGGACACTAATATGTATTTGAGTGGTTGAGTGAACTGATATGTACTATACTGTACACTGTAGTGAACACTACATTTGGTGTTCATTTTGCAGTGATTTCAGATTCACCTTGAAAGTGTACATTGTATCGATATTCAGTTTGTCATGTAGTGAACTCTTTGAAGGAGTTGAGGTTGACTGGTGTGTTTGCAGCAATACTACAACAGTGGGTGTGCAGTCATATGTTTATCATGTGACTAACAATAAATGTACTCTGTTGTGCATGTTGTTATTATCAATTGACTCCACAAGTGATGTTGATTGTATATCACTGCCTATGTAGTCATGCACTATACATGTGACATGTCATTCATCACATCTCTTCATTAGTTGAACTCAGATGTACAGACTAAACCTCAAGTTCAATAAATGGTCCTAATGTTAGTGTAGTACTAAGTGTAGGTGATGGTCCTAGTTGACCATGTGTAATGTTCCCCAGTAATGAGTGTTATCTATTGACCTATCTATGGTGTAAGTATGCAATGAATGATTTCAAGCTACTCGAATGTACATCTCCACACTTCTGGTAGCTGTAGCCTCATACCAGCCATCATCATCCACACACCACCTCATCTCCACGTCATCACTAATGGTCTTTCCCAGTTTCTTCTTGAACCAAGGTTGGTCAGGATTGTCACAACAAGTGGAACCCAATGCACAGGAAGCACCAGAACTGTCCCACAACTGATCAGGGTAGAGGTGGTAAGTAATGTACCTATTTCCACTAGGATTTCCAGAATCACAATAGTAGTCATTTTGAATGAAGTTTGGTAGAGTAACTGTAGTCCCTAGTCTAGTGCAAGGACAGTTGCTCCTGCGCCATCCACTGTTTGTTGGGTTAGCATTTAGTCCTACAGCGTATGTCCAGAGGTGACTTCTTGGTGAGTTTCCATGAGTTATAGAAATCCCAAATACGTAGTTGATGGTATCTGGAGTTGAAGATGCCCTTGAATAATGAAATCCATCTGGTGTACCGTATTGGTATGCTTCAATCATTCCACAGACTTCAGTGTAGTTGTGTCCATAAGAGTTAAAGTAAACTGAAGTACAACCACGCCGTACATTCCTCCTACAGTACCACTTTCCGTTAGCTTGAAACCTCTGTAGTGGTTGTGGACACACATCCCTTTCACTCATATTAAAGTACCCGGTCCTCATCCAGACCCCTTCTCCACAGTGAGGATGTCCCCTCGGGTAGCAATACACTCTACTAACAGTGTTGTCAGTTTGGTTTCTTATCCAATAAAACCCATCAGGTCTCCCCACTGGTATGTCAGCACAGCTCTCAGCAGGGTTCCCTCTGGTGGATCCTATTGTAGGATTACACCTCGTTGTTCCTGGTGTGTTGGACCTGTTGTTGAGTTCCTCCACAATGATGTCCTTCAACTTGTAATATAGTTCAGTTTTGATGAGTCGTTCAACATTGCTGTCCAGAGTGGTTATTCCCAGAGGTCCCGGAGAACCGGGAGGACCTTGTGCACCTCGTGGACCACGACCCCCCTCAATTCCTTGTCTTCCTGGTGGTCCTTGAGGACCTGAGTATTCCAAAACAATATTTGACTGAAGAGTTTTGCTATACAATGTACTCACTGTAATACCGTATGTATACACAGTACATGGGCATGTGTACAGTGTAATGAACCACATGTATAGATAGTACCATCAGTTGGTATACCCATACATGCAGGTATGTGTCAGACTGTTTTTGTCTAGTACACGAGCATTTTATATACAGTGGAAAGAGAAACTCTCCCCCACAAGGAATAATATTATATCTACAGTAACTAGCCCCTTTTACACTAGAGCTTTAAAGTGGTTTGTAAAGTACTTTAAATTCTAATCACGAACTCGCGAGTGTGTAAACGCATTATAGTGTTTATGAAATTGACTCAAGTTAACTACCTACGGAGGTGGTTTGAAGTCAGTTTAAAATGAAGCGCTTCGGATGTAAATGATTTTTGCAGATAATGGAGTATTTTGGTGTGTTGTTGCGCTCTATAATCTTCTATCTGTCATGTTAGACTCATTAAAGTTGTATCCATGAGCATGACAGCAAAAATGAACTTTTGTAGCTTAAAATTGATATAGCTGCTTCCTGCTGTAAAACATTAGCATAAAAAGTATTCCGTTGTTGGCTAACCCTTCAATTACGAAGAATAACTAGTGACATTAAGAAAAGAAGACAAAATGTGAGTATCATCAGTTATTTGGATCTTAAACCCCATTATTTAACAGAGACTTCGTGGAAACCGAATTAAATTGTTTAGTTAACCAGTTGCAGAAGTGATTTAACAGAATCGTTTTAAGATTGCTGTAGTTGTTACTGACTATATTTGCCGTAACTATACATTTCAACAGGTTATACTAAGTTCCTGTTCAGTGTCCCATGAGATGTGGTATGTGATTCTATTGTAGTACAGTATACCCTAACCTGGTGGTCCTTGATTTCCTCTTACTCCAATTGGCCCTTCCACTCCTTGAAGACCATGTGGTCCAGATGGTCCTGAAGAAGAATAGAAAATGATTCATAATATTGCTTCCTCTTATGCCAACCTGTCACTTTTCCTCTCAGTCCAACCTCTCGACTCTCCTCTCAGTCCAACCTCTCAACCATCCTCTCAGTCCAACCTCCCAACTCTCCTCTCAGTCCAACCTCTCAACTCTCCTCTCAGTCCAACCTCTCAACTCTTCTCTCAGTCCAACTTCTCAGCTCTCCTCTCAGTCCAACTTCTCAGCTCTCCTCTCAGTCCAACCTCTCAACTCTCCTCTCAGTTCAACCTTCGTTACTCTTATTCTGTTGTACTAACCTCTTGGTCCACGGTCTCCTCTAGGACCTGCTGGTCCCTCAGGTCCCTGTTGTCCGGGAGGACCAGGTGGTCCTGCTGTTCCCTGAGGTCCAACAGGTCCATCTCGTCCGTCACGTCCCGGTACTCCTCTGAATGTGAACTGCAGTTCAGTGACATTGTTGGCCTCAAATGCAGTCTGTGTCTGTCCCAGTTGTAGGCATTGCGTGAAGAAGATGAAGAGAACTATTTGAAAGACAACCATGACTTATAATATCAGAATTCTCTCCACCATTAGCTGGAATGATCACAGGATGTGGTTTGTGTATGCAACATCATTAGTAGATACTTTATACTAATGATATACTACTACCTTTTAAGGGTATTACTAAAATATGTACTTTTACAACTATGTTGCATAAATTGATACTATACATAGTACCATCCTTGGGAACTTGCAAGACAGAATATTACTAGTACGTATACTGTGCAGTATGTAGTTGGTTGATGTACTGTACGTATTATAGTCTGTATTGTTGATATGTACCATGTAGTTGAGGCTGCATGTCCTCTGTACTGGGCTGTACTGGAATGTGTTTACGACATGACTTGTCAGTAGGTTGTATGGGATGACATTCCTCATTTGTAGTGGGGAGGCTGGTGTGTTTTCCTATGAACATTGTATGATGTATGACATTCAGTTGTACCGCCCTTGTGGGTTCAATCAGAGAGACCTGTTTGAAGGACAACCTTGGTTTGGAGCATCAGCAGAATACGAATAATGCATTTGTACACATACAGGTCATGTTCCCAATCACAAGCCTGTTAGGATTAGTCCAAGTGAATGAGAAGAGAAGCAGTTGTGGGTCCAGGGGGTCCAGGGGGTCAAGTGATCCCCCTTGGCCTAGACCTTGACTTTTAATAGTATTTCGATAAATACAAAAATACTTTTGTAAGGACACAGGAGACATCAGTAGTACTTAGTAAAGGACAAAGGTACATTGGTACAGTAAATTTTGTTAGGATCCGCACTGTACAAAATATAATCAGCAAATCAACAATTTTCATTGTGTGTGCTCTTTGGGTGCCATTTTTGTATTATGCAATGAATGAAATGGCAGTAACCTTCATTACGCCACTGCTGCTACCTCGATCAATAAGAGTGATTACATGTTTTTGGCCTACTGTACATAAATATCAACAGTAATGATGCTCTTAGTGAGAGAAGCCATTGTTGCATACGTGCCTTCAATTATGTATACCTCACCATCTTTGAAAGCATTGTATCAAAGAACACTTATATGAGTCAATGTAATTATTTTACTATGTGTTATGCATTGATTCTGTTTTAGTAATTGACAACACTATTTATTGTCACCTTCTCTATATTATTATTGTTATGTGATCATGCACTGTCACATGCTTGTCATGTGATGCAACTGAAATATTTAGCTGGCTGAAAAGCCAGGCAACAAATCCTGATGCTCAAGTCACCATGCATTTGTATCTTTCTATCTATCTATCTATCTATGTATCAGATTCTTTGTGTGTGTGTGTGTGTGTGTGTGTGTGTGTGTGTGTGTGTGTGTGTGTGTGTGTGTGTGTGTGTTCTATCCATAGCATTCAATTCTTGACACCTCAATTGCACAAGAGTCATGCCTGCTACGTAGCTTGACAGTGATTTAGGTCAATCATCTCAAACACAATACAGTAGCGCACCCAGCAAAATTGAAGGTCGTTAAAGTTTTTTGATTGATCAGTAACAGGACGTGGGAATTTGTAAAACAAGGTGTAAACGTGATATGCATGAGTGTACTTTCCAGTCCATCTGCTCAAAATCATTCGTGATTGTCAATTCTTGGTACACTCTATGTACAGTTCTTCACTTGCTACTACAATCACAGCTCATCTCAAGCTGCAGGTTGACCAGAAAATACAATGGAACCAACCATTTTCTCATCACCATGCACACAGCATGTTTACTTATCCCAATAATATCATACACCTGTATGTTTTCAAGTGAGGATTTGCCTATGTGCACCCTAGGTACAGCAGAACCACACAATTGAGACCACCTAGGTAAACAGTCAATATGTTTCCATTTGTCAGGTGGTCCCAATTCTATGGGACCGCCTCACAAATGTATAGTGTATGAGATGAGGGTCATGCACTACACATGTGCCATGTCATTCATCACATCTCTTCATTAGTTGAACTCAGATGTACAGACTAAACCTCAAGTTCTATAAATGGTCCTAATGTTAGTGTAGTACTAAGTGTAGGTGATGGTCCTAGTTGACCATGTGTAATGTTTCCCAGTAACAAGTGTTATCTAATGACCTATCTATGGTGTACGTATGCAATGAGTGATTTCAAGCTACTCGAATGTACACCTCCACACTTCTGGTAGCTGTACTCTCATGCCAGCCATCATTCATACACCACCTCATCTCCACATCATCACTAATGGTCTTTCCCAATTTCTTCTTGAACCAAGGTTGGTCAGGATTATCACAACAAGTGGAACCCAATGCACAGGAAGCACCAGAACTGTCCCACAACTGATCAGGGTAGACGTGGTTATGAATGTAGCTATTTCCACTAGGATTTCCGGAATCACAATAATAGTCATTTTGAATGAAATTTGGTAGAGTAGCTGTAGTCCCTAGTCTAGTACAAGGACAGTTGTGCTCACGCCATGCTCTGTTTGTTGGGTTAGCATGTAGTCCTACAGCATAAGTCCAGAGATGACTCCTCAGTGATTTTCCATGAGTTATAGAAATCCCGGTTACATAGTTGATGGTATCTGGAGTTGAAGATGCCCTTGAACGATAAAATCCATTTGGTGCACCATACTGGTATGCTTTAATCATTCCACACACTTCAGTGTAGTTGTGTCCATAAGAGTTGAAATAAACTGAAGTACAACCTGTTGGTACATTCCTCCTACAGTACCATTTTCCATTAGCTTGAAACCTCTGTAGTGGTTGTGGACACACATCCCTTTCACTCATATTAAAGTACCCGGTCCTCATCCAAACCCCTTCTCCACAGTGAGGGTGTCCACTCAGGTAGCAATACACTCTACTAACATTGTTGTCAGTTTGGTTTCTTATCCAGTAAAGCCCATCAGGTCTCCCCACTGGTATGTCAGCACAGCTCTCAGCAGGGTTCCCTCTGGTGTATCCTATTGTAGGGTTACACCTTGTTGTTCCTGGTGTGTTGGACCTGTTGTTGAGTTCCTCCACAATGATGTCCTTCAACTTGTAATATAGTTCAGTTTTGATGAGTCGTTCAACATTGCTGTCCAGAGTGGTTATTCCTGGAGGTCCCGGAGGACCACGAGGACCTTGTGGACCTCTTGGACCACGGCCTCCCTCAATTCCTTGTCTTCCTGGTGGTCCTTGAGGACCTGAGTATTCCAAAGCAATATTTGACTTTGAAAATTTTTGCTATACACTGTGCTTGATGTAATACAGTATGTGCGTATATACAGTACGGTGCAAAAAAGGTAATGATAATTTTGTTTAGCATTTATTGGTTAACGGATAAGCGTTAACAGATATCCACTATTTACTTTTTTGAAAAACGTGAACCGTTACAGTAATTCGTAACATATGGCAGAACTTACCGACTGCCATAGAAGTTCCAGCCTAAGGCCTTCCTGGTTATGATGACAGTAGTCCTTGATATTTGTAGCCTTTATCCTCCAACAGTTCAACCATCTACGTAGCAGTAGTTCTGTCATCCTCTTCCATCTTCTCCTCGATTATTTTAATCATTTCCGCATTAAGCTTGGACGGTCTACCAGATTTATGGATACCATGCGAGAGATCCTTCCAAATACCTTGTATCTCGGTTAAGCTCTGTTAACAACGAGCCTTAACCAATAGAAATCAACATTTATTGGAAAATTGTTAACGGTTATCCAAAATCATTTAATTCCATCTGTTAACGATTCTCGGATAAAAGGGAACTTTAAACGGTTATTGGTTAACATTTATTGGTTAGTATTACCTTTATTTTGCTCCATACCGTACACTACATGAGCAGGTGTGCAGCTTAATGAACCACAAGCATATATGGATAGTACTATCAGTTTGTATTACCCACACCTACTGGTATATGTTAGACTGTTATTGTTAAGTAAATGAGCATTTTATATACAGTGGAAAACTCTCTCATAACAAATATCATCTTATGTACATTAACTGACTATATTTGCCGTAACTATAAATTTCAACAGGTTATACTGAATTCCTGTTCAGTGTCCCATGAGATGTGGTATGTGATTCTACTGTAGTACAGTATACCCTAACCTGGTGGTCCTGGATTTCCTCTTCCTCCAATTGGCCCTTCCAATCCTTGAAGACCACGTGGTCCAGGTGGTCCTGAAGGAAAATAGGAAGTGATTCATAGCATTTCCTCTTATGCCAACCTCTCAACTCTCCTCTCAGTCCACCCTCTCAACTCTCCTCTCTTTCCAGCCTCTCAACTCTCCTTTCAGTCCACCCTCTCAACTCTCCTATCAGTCCAACCTCTCAACTCTCCTCTCAGTCCAACCTCTCAACTCTCCTATCAGTCCAACCTCTCAACTCTCCTCTCAGTCCAACCTCTCAACTCTCCTCTCAGTCCAACCTCTCAACTCTCCTCTCAGTCCAACCTCTCAACTCTCCTATCAGTCCAACCTCTCAACTCTCCTCTCAGTCCAACCTCTCAACTCCCCTCTCAGTTTACCCTTCGTTACTCTTATTCTGTTGTATTAACCTCTCAGTCCAGGTTCTCCTCTAGGACCTGCTGGTCCCTCAGGACCCTGTTGTCCAGGAGAACCAGGTGGTCCTGCTGTTCCCTGAGGTCCAACAGGTCCATCTCGTCCGTCACATCCTGGTACTCCTCTGAATGTGAACTGCAGTTCAGTGACATTGTCGGCCTCAAATGCAGTCTGTGCCTGTCCCAGTTGTAGGCATTGAGTGAAGAAGATGAAGAGAACTGTTTGAAGGACAACCATGACTTGTAGTATCAATCTCCTCTTTCCTGTCATGGAACACTGAGTGTGGTCTTTATATAGCATTGTATGTGGTGCCAGTTTATAAACATTACATATTGTTCTCTAGTCTGTGTAATCTTGTATTAGATATCCAATTATGTATACTGGTTGTATATATTATTGCATAAATGTATGTGTTCAATGCAGTGTGTTCCCTGTGTCATTGTACTGTGTGTGGTAGGTGGTGGGGTGAGAGGGCATGTTAGTGCTGAGTGTCTGCAGCTAGTGATGAATATGATTACTGTGTTTATTCTGTGACCCCTAGCTCCTCCTGTTGAGTGTTTTGTGTGTCCCTGTTCCTCTAATGTTGTGATATTCATGTACTGTGTTTGTCTGTGTTGTGTGTTGTTGTCATGGCAACAATTCCCAATCCAATTGAGCCATGTCAGCCACCTCTGTGTTGTACATCCTTTGATGTGTGTGACACAGTGCAACCTGTGTGGGTGACCACCTCACTACCACAGTCACCTGTATACAGTGGACACTAGTATGTATTTGAGTGGTGGAGTGAAGTGATATGTACTGTACTGTACACTGTAGTGAACACTACATTTGGTGTTCATTTTGCAATGATTTGAGATTCACCTTGAAAGTGTACATTGTACCGATATTCAGTTTGTCATGTAGTGACCTCTTTGAAGGAGTTGAGGTTGTCTGGTGTGTTTACAGCAGTAGTGCAACAGCAGTGAGTGCACAGTCACATGTTTATCATGTGACTACCAATAAATGTAGTTTGTTGTGCATGTTGTTATTATCAATTGAGTCCACAAGTGATGTGGATTGTATATCACTGCCTATGTAGTCATGCACTATACATGTGACATGTCATTGATCACATCTCTTCATTAGTTGAACTCAGATGTACAGACTAAACCTCAAGTTCTACCAATGGTCCTAATGTTAGTGTAGTACTGAGTGTATGTGATGGTCCTAGTTGACCATGTGTAATGTTCCCCAGTAACGAGTGTTATCTAATGACCTATCTATGGTGTACGTACGTATGCAATGAATGATTTCAAGCTACTCGAATGTACATCTCCACACTTCTGGTAGCTGTAACCTCATACAAGCTACCAGACATGCACCACCTCATCTCCACGTCATCACTGATGGTCTTTCCCAGTTTCTTCTTGAACCAAGGTTGGTCAGGATTGTCACAACAAGTGGAACCAAATGCACAGGACGCACCAGAGCTGTCCCACAACTGATCAGGGTAGAGGCGGCTACTACTGTGACTATATACACTAGGATTTCCAGAATCGCAATAATAGTCATTTTGAATGAAGTTTGGTAGAGTGGCTGTAGTCCCTAGACTAGTACAGGGGCAGTTCCGTTGTCCACTGTATGATGGGTTAGCATTCCGTCCTACAGCATAAGTCCAGAGATGATTTCTTGGTGGTTTTCCATGAGTTATAGAAATCCCATATACATAGTTGGTGGTATCTGGAGTTGAAGATGCCTTTGAATAATAAAATCCATTTGGTGTACCAAACTGGTATGCTTCAATCATTCCACAGACTTCAGTGTAATTGTGTTCATAAGAGTTGAAATAAACTGAAGTACAACCTGTTGGTACATTTCTACTACAGTACCACGTTCCATTAACTTGAAACCTCTGTAGTGGCTGTGGACACACATCCCTTTCACTCATATTGAAGTACCCAGTCCTCATCCAGACCCCTTCTCCACAGTGAGGATGTCCACTCAGGTAGCAATACACTCTACTAACAGTGTTGTCAGTTTGGTTTCTTATCCAGTAAAGCCCATCAGGTCTCCCCACTGGTATGTCAGCACAGCTCTTGGATGCATTTTCTCTGGTGTTTCCTATTATAGGATCAGTCCTTGTTGTTCCTGGTGTGTTGGACCTGTTGCTGAGTTCCTCCACAATGATGTCCTTCAACTTGTAATATAGTTCAGTTTTGATGCGTTGTTCAACATTGCTATCCAGAGTGGTTATTCCTGGAGGTCCCTGAGGACCACGAGGACCTTGTGGACCACGACTCATGGATTGTATTTCTCAGCTCTCTTCTCCGTCCAGCCTCTCAATTCTCCCCTCAGTCCAACCTCTCAACACTCCTCTCAGTCCAACCTCTCAACTCTCCTTTCAGTCCAACCTCTCAAATCTCCTCTCAGTCCAACTTTCAGTATATTCCCTTATTCTGTTGTACTAACCTCTTGGTCCACGGTCTCCTCTTGGACCTGTTACTCCAGCAGTTCCCTGAGGTCCAACAGGTCCATCTCGTCCGTCACGTCCTGGTACTCCTCTGAATGTGAACTGCAGTTCAGTGACATTGTTGGCCTCAAATATGGTCTGTGTCTGTCCCAGTTGTAGGCATTGAGTGAATAAGATGAAGAGAACTGTTTGAAGGACAACCATGGCTTGTAGTATCAGAATTCTCTCCACTAGCTGGAATGATCACAGGATGTGGTTTGTGTGTGCAGCATCATTAGTAGATACTTTTATACTATTCTTTAACTGATCCATGTAGCACTAATGTAGGATAATACCTTTTAAGGGTATTACGAAAATATGTACTTTTACAACTACGCTGCATAAATTGATACTATACTTAGTACGATCCTTGGGAGTTTGCAAGACAGAATATTACTAGTACGTATACTGTACAGTATGTAGTTGGTTGATGTACTGTACGTATTATAGTCTGTATTATTGATATGTACCATGTAGTCAAGGCTGCGTGTCCTCTGAACTGGGCTGTACTGGAATGTGTATACGACATGTACTTGTCAAAAGTTAGTGTACATATGTTGTATGGGGTGACATTCCTCATTTGTAGTGTGGAGGTTGGTGTGTTTTCCTATGAACATTGTATGATGTATGATATTCAGTTGTACCGCCCTTGTGGGTTCAATCAGAGAGACCTGTTAGAAGGACAACCTTGGCTTGGAGCATCAGTGGAACACAAATAATACTTTTGCACACACACAGGCCATGTTCCCAAATCACAAGCCTGTTAGGGTGTGTGGTTAGTCCAAGTGAAGGAGAAGAGAAGGTACATAATCCGTGTATAGTATGGGTCATTGGTGAAGTTCACCAGACAGGTGTACTTGCATGATGTATGTATGTACTCTATTTTATTATCAGAATGTTTTCTCAGGGTAGGTTTATATTCAAGTGTGGTACCTCCCACCTGAAACATAATTGTAAAATGATTGAATATGGGACAATAATTATGGTATATGATTAGAGGAAAATTGTCTGTTTTCAATTAAGTGTTGTTGTTCCTGTTAGAGGTTGCCATGTATACGGAGAGCACTGGGAGCATAACATCTGCACAGATGTACCAAACTTGAGTGATTTGTATGATTATGTATTGGTCAATGTACTTCCATTACATATTGTGGTTAACTGTAAGTGGAGATGCTCATGGTGGGGCTCTGTGGATTACCCAACATACACATAAATTGGTTCTAATCTCACTCTGGAGTTGAGACACTACCTTCTCCACAGTACTCATGGAGACCTGTACAGGAACCACCTACTGCACCTAAGTGTCAACAGTAATGATGCTTTCTTAGTGAGAGAAACCATTGTTACATACTTACCCTCTGTTATGTATACTTTGCCAATGTTGAAAGTATTTTATCGAAGGAGCACTTGCATTAGTCAATGTATTGTGTAGTATAAATGGTAGAAATAATTTTACTAATTGTTATGAGTTGATTATATTTTTAAGTATAAAAACCTCCTCATCTGGAGGTCACAGGTTAGAATCTTACAACTGTTGATATGTAAAAGGTTCACACTCATCCATGCACTCTATACAGGTGATTGACTTCATTGATTGTCACCTTATCTATTATTACTATTATGTAATCATGCACTGTCACATGCTCATCATATGACGCAACTCCATATATTTACCAAGCTGAAGAGCAAGACAGCTAATTGCATTGCTGAGACAGTGGGTGCTTGTGTGTATGTATATGTATATATGTACTGTATATATGTGTATCTGTAGCATTCAATTCTTGACATCTCAATTGCACAAGAGTCACACAGATTGCTACATAGCTATTCCTAGACAGTGATTCAGGTCCACCAGTTACCTCAATTGTCTTTGAAACACAAAACAGTAGCACACCCAGCAAAATTTGAGTTGCCGATGTAAATTGATGTAAATTGTAAATGTGTAGAGTAAGGTGTAAACATAACATGAGTGAGTGTACTTTCTGGTCCATCTACTCAAAAATACTTACGGAGAATCTTACCACACTTGACGCTTGGTCAGGATTGTCACAACAAGTGGAACCCAATGCACAGGAAGCACCAGAACTGTCCCACAACTGATCAGGATAGAGGTGGCTACTACTGTGGCTATTTCTACTAGGATTTCCAGAATCACAATAATAGTCATTTTGAATGAAGTTTGGTAGAGTAACTGTAGTCCCTAGTCTAGTGCAGGGGCAGTTGCTTTTCCTATATCCACTGTTTGTTGGGTTAGCATGTGTCCCTACAGCATATGTCCAGAGGTGATTTCTTGGTGATCTTCCATGAGTTATACTAATTCCAAATACGTAGTTGATGGTATCTGGAGTTGAAGATGCCGTTGAATGATAAAATCCATTTGGTGCACCATATTGGTATGCTTCAACCATTCCACACACTTCAGTGTAGTTGTGTCCATAAGAGTTGAAATAAACTGAAGTACAACCATGTCGTACATTTCTACTACAGTACCACATTCCATTAACTTGAAACCTCTGTAGTGGTTGTGGACACACATCCCTTTCACTCATATTGAAGTACCCAGTCCTCATCCAGACCCCTTCTCCACAGTGAGGGTGTCCATTCAGGTAGCAATACACTCTACTAACATTGTTGTCAGTTTGGTTTCTTATCCAGTAAAGCCCATCAGGTCTCCCCACTGGTATATCAGCACAGCTCTTCGATGCATTCCCTCTGGTGTTTCCTATTATAGGATCAGTCCTTGTTGTTCCTGGTGTGTTGGACCTGTTGCTGAGTTCCTCCACAATGATGTCCTTCAACTTGTAATATAGTTCAGTTTTGATGCGTTGTTCAACATTGCTATCCAGAGTGGTTATTCCCGGAGGTCCTGGAGGACCATGAGGACCTTGTGGACCACGGCTTCCCTCAACTCCTTGTCTACCTGGTGGTCCTTGCACCCCACTGAATCCTTGAGGACCTGTAGTACACAGATTGTATATTGGTAACATGTGTGTACATGGATTGTATTTCTCAGCTCTCTTCTCAGTCCACCCTCTCAATTCTCCCCTCAATCCAACCTCTCATCTCTCCTCTCAGTCCAACGTCTCAACTCTCCCCTCAGTCCAACCTCCAGTATATTCCCTTATTCTGTTGTACTAACCCCTCAGTCCACGGTCTCCTCTAGGACCTGTTCGTCCTGCTGTTCCCTGAGGTCCAACAGGTCCATCTCGTCCATCACGTCCCGGTACTCCTCTGAATGTGAACTGCAGTTCAGTGACATTGTTAGCCTCAAATGCAGTCTGTGTCTGTCCCAGTTGTAGGCATTGGTTGAAGAAGATGAAGAGAACTGTTTGAAGGGCAGCCATGACTTGTAGTATCAGAATTCTCTCCACTAGCTGGAATGATCACAGGATGTTGTTTATGTATGCAACATCATTAGTAGATACTTTTATACTATTCTTTAACTGATCCATGTAGCACTAATGTGGGATAAATACCTTTTAAGGGTATTACTGAAGTATGTACCTATGCAACTACGCTGCATAAATTGATACTATACATAGTACCATCCTTGGGAGTTTGCAAGACAGAATATTACTAGTACATATACTGTACAGTATGTATGTAGTTGGTTGATGTACTGTACGTATTATAGTCTGTATTGTTGATATGTACCATATAGTTGTGGCTGCATGTCCTCCGTAATGGGCTGTACTGGAATGTGTTTACGACATGTACTTGTCAAAGTGAGTGTACCTAGGTAGTATGGGGTGACATTCCTCATTTGTAGTGTGGAGGCTGGTGTGTTTTCCTATGAACATTGTATGATGTATGACATTCAGTTGTACCGCCCTTGTGGGTTCAATCAGAGAGACCTGTTTGAAGGACAACCTTGGCTTGGAGCATCAGCAGAATACGAATAATGCATTTGTACACACACACACAGGCCATGTTCCCCAATCACAAGCCTGTTAGGGTGTGTGGTTAGTTCAAGTGAAGGAGAAGAGAAGCAGTTGTGGGTCCAGGGGGGTTCAAGGTGTCAAGTGATCCCCTTGGCCTAGACCTTGACTTTTAATAGTATTTAAATACTAATACAAAAATTCTTTTGTAAGGACACAGGAGACATCAGTAGTACTTAGTAAAGGACAAAGGTACATTGATACAGTAAATTTGTTAGGATCCTCACTGTACAAAATATAATGAGCAAATCAACAATTTTCATTGTGTGCTCTTCGGGTGCCATTTTTGTATTATGCAATGATTGAAATGGCAGTAACCTTCATTAAGCCACTGCTGCTACCTCGATCAATAAGAGTGATTACATGTGTTTGGCCTACTGTACATAAATATCAACAGTAATGATGCTCTTAGTGAGAGAAGCCATTGTTGCATACTTGCCTTCTATTATGTATACCTCACTATTTTTGAAAGCATTGTATCAAAGAACACTTACACAAGTCAATGTAATGTTGAGTCCACATGGTAGGAATGATTTTCCTATGTATTATGCATTGATTCTGTTTTTAGTGATTGACAACACTATTTATTGTCACCTTCTCTATTATTATTATTGTTATGTGATCATGCACTGTCACATGCTTGTCATGTGATACAATTGAAATATTTGGCTGGCTGAAAAGCCAGGCAACAAATCCTGATGCTCAAGTCACCATGCATTTGTATCTTTCTATCTATCTATCTATTATGTATCAGATTCTGTGTGTGTGTGTGTGTGTGTGTGTGTGTGTGTGTGTGTGTGTGTGTGTGTGTGTGTGTATGTGTGTGTGTGTGTGTGTGTGTGTGTGTGTGTGTGTGTGTGTGTGTGTATGTGTGTGTGTGTGTGTGTGTTCTATCTATAGCATTCAATTCTTGACACCTCAATTGCACAAGAGTCATGTTGACTGCTACGTAGCCACTCCTTGACAGTGATTTAGGTCAATTTGTAGAACAAGGTGTAAACGTGATATGCATGAGTGTACTTTCCAGTCCATCTGCTCAAAATCATTCGTGATTGTCAATTCTTGGTACACTCTATGTACAGTTCTTCACTTGCTACTACAATCACAGCTCATCTCAATCCGCAGGTTGAGCAGAAAATACAATGGAACCAGCCATTTTCTCATCACCATGCACACAACATGTTTACTTATCCCAATAATATCATGCACCTGTATGTTTTCAAGTGAGGATTTACCTATGTGTACCCTAGGTACAGCAGAACCACACAATCGAGACCACCTAGGTAAACAGTCAATATGTTTCCATTTGTCAGGTGGTCCCAATTCTATGGGACCACCTGACAAATGTATAGTGTATGAGAGTCATGCACTATACATGTGACATGTCATTCATCACATCTCTTCATTAGTTGAACTCAAATGTACAGACTAAACCTCAAGTTCCATAAATGGTCCTAATGTTAGTGTAGTACTAAGTGTAGGTGATGGTCCTAGTTGACCATGTGTAATGTTTCCCAGTAACGAGTGTTATCTAATGACCTATCTATGGTGTACATATGCAATGAGTGATTTCAAGCTACTCGAATGTACAGCTCCACACTTCTGGTAGTTGTTGCTCTACTGAAGTGACCATTCCAGTCACACCACCTCATCTCCACATCATCACTGATGGTCTTTCCCAGTTTCTTCTTGAACCAAGGTTGGCCAGGATTGTCACAACAAGTGGAACCCAATGCACAGGAAGCACCAGAACTGTCCCACAACTGATCAGGGTAGAGGTGGTTACGAATGTATCTATTTCCAGTAGGATTTCCAGAATCACAATAGTAGTCACTTTGAATGAAGTTTGGTAGTCTAAGAGCAACTGTAGTCCCTAGTGTAGTACAAGGACAGTTGTGCCTGTGTAATCTACTGTCTGTTGGGTTAGCTTGTAGTCCTACAGCATAAGTCCAGAGGTGACTTCTTGGTGATCTTCCATGAGTTATAGAAATTCCATATACATAGTTGATATCATCTGGAGTTGAAGATGCTGTTGAGTAAAAAAATGCATGCTTTTCTCCATATTGGTATGCTTCAACCATTCCACACACTTCAGTGTAGTTGTGTCCATAAGAGTTGAAGTAAACTGAAGTACAACCACGCCGTACATTCCTACCACAGTACCATATACCATTAGCTTCAAACTTCCGTAGTGGTTGTGGACACACGTTCCTTTCACTCATATTGAAGTATCTGGTCCTCATCCAGACTCCTTCTCCACAGTGAGGGTGTCCCCTCAGGTAGCAATACACTCTACTAACAGTGTTGTCAGTTTGGTTTCTTATCCAGTAAAGCCCATCAGGTCTCCCCACTGGTATGTCAGCACAGCTCTCAGCAGGGTTCCCCCTGGTGTATCCTATGGTGGGGTTACACCTTGTTGTTCCTGGTGTGTTGGACCTATTGTTGAGTTCCTCGACAATGATGTCCTTCAACTTGTAATATAGTTCAGTTTTGATGCGTTGTTCAACATTGCTGTCCAGAGTGGTTATTCCTGGAAGTCCTGGAGGACCGGAAGGACCTTGTGCACCTTGTGGACCACGACCCCCCTCAATTCCTTGTCTTCCTGGTGGTCCTTGAGGACCTGAGTATTCAAAGCAATATTTGACTGACTAGTTTGCTAAACAATGTACTTGTTGTAAAACAGTATGTGTATACAGTACATGAGCATGTGAACCACATGTATATAGGTAGTACCATTAGCAGGTATGTTTCAGACTGTTTTTGTCAATTACATGAGCATTTTATATACAGTGGGAAGAGAAATTCTCCCCCACAAGGAATAATCTTATATCTACAGTAACTAACTCCTTTTGCACTAGAGCTTCAAAGCAGTTCATAAAGCACTTTGAACTCTAATTACTTTAACTCACAAGTGTGTAAACGCATTAAAGTGATTACAAAATTGACTCAAGTAAGCCACCTACGGAGGTGGTTTGAAGTTGGTTTGAAGTCGGTTTAAAATAAAGTGCTTCGGTTGTAAACGATTTTTGTGGATTATATTGCTTTAAAAACTGATTATGGAGTATTTTGGTGTGTTATTGCGCTTTATAATCTTCTATCTGTCATGTTAGACTCATTAAAGTTGTATCCATGAGCATGACAGCGAAAGTGAACTTTTTGTAGCTTAAAATTGATATAGTCGCTTCTTGTTGTAAAGTACAGTGAAACCCCTCTAAACCGAACACTGGGACAAATGAAAATGTTCGCTTTAGAGGGGTTTTCAGATTAGTGAGGTTCCACATATTTTTCAGATAGCAAACATTGCATTATTAATTTTGTTGTAATACATCAACATACAATGGCTAGAAATAGAATAGTATAGCCAAATTGTTAGAAAAAAGGAACAGAACTTATGTAAAATTATTGACAATTTTGACAATTCTACCCTTCTTCGCTTTAGAGTTGGTTCTGACATCAGCACACTAACACTAACGTCCACACTTCGACAGCTGGAGATTGCATGTTCGGTTTACAAAGGTTGATTTATACACTAAATTGGGTTTTGGGACCAAACATCTGTTTGGTTTTCGGAATACAGAGTTTCTAGTTTAGAAAGGTTGAAATAATGTTCGATTTAAAGAGAATTTTGAATTACTGAGGGTTTGATTTAGAGGGGTTTCGCTGTATTAACATAAAAGGTGTTCCGTTGTTGGCTAATCCTTCTATTACAAAGAATAACAATTGAAATTAAGGAAAAGAAGACAAAATGTGGGTATTATCAGTTATTTGGATCTTGAACTCCAGTATTTAGGAAAGACTTCGCAGAAACTGAATTAAATCACTGTAACATTTGTCAAAGTGTAAATCGCCTTCTAAACTGGTTATTTGTAATACATTTAAATGCACCAAACCGGTTTAGTTAAACCCACTACAGAAGCGATTTAACGGAATCATGTAGTGTAATAGGGGCTACTGACTATAATATTTGCTGTAACTATACATTTCAGCAGGTTATACTGAATTCCTGTTCAGTGTCCCATGAGATGAGGTATGTGATTCTACTGTAGTACAGTACACCCTAACCTGGTGGTCCTTGATTTTCTCTTCCTCCAATTGGCCCTTCCACTCCTTGAAAACCACGTGGTCCAGGTGGTCCTGAAGAATAGGAAGTGATTCGTAGAGTATCCTCTTATGCCAACCTCTTACTTCTCCTCTCAGTCCAACCTCTCAACTCTCCTCTCAGTCAAACCTCACACTCTTATTTTGTTGTACTAACCTCTCGGTCCATGGTCTCCTCTAGGACCTGCTGGTCCCCCAGGTCCCTGTTGTCCGGGAGGACCAGGTGGTCCTGCTGTTCCCTCAGGTCCAACAGGCCCATCTCGTCCGTCACCTCCTGGTACTCCTCTGAATGTGAACTGCAGTTCAGTGACATTGTTGGCCTCAAATGCAGTCTGTGTCTGTCCCAGTTGTAGGCATTGAGCAAAGAAGATGAAGAGAATTGTTTGAAGGACAACCATGACTTGTAGTATCAATCTCCTCTATTCAATTCTCGAGCACTAATACTTCATTTATACTGGTTTCAGATCCCACAAACTGTTAGGGGATGTGGAAGGGGTGTGGTTACAAAGTCTGAGTAAAGGAAAAGGGAAGGTGTGTGTACATAAACCATGTAACACAGGTGTGCTTGATGTACCATAAGGGTAGCTAGCTCCAAAGGGATCAAGAAGATCAAGAGAACTGTTTGAAGGATAACCATGACTTGTAGTATCAGAATTCTCTCCGCCACTAGCTGGAATGATCACAGGATGTGGTTTGTGTATGCAACATCATTAGTAGATACTTTTATACTATTCTTTAACTGATCCATGTACAGTAGCACTAATGTAGGATATACCTTTTAAGGGTATTACTAAAGTATGCACTTGTACAACTACGCTGCATAAATTGATACTATACTTAGTACAATCCCGGAGTCTGTATTGTTGATATGTACCATGTAGTTGTGGCTCCATGTCCTCTGTACTGGGTTGTACTGGAATGTGTGTATGACATGTACTTGTCAAAGTTAGTGTACCTAGGTTGTATGGGGTGACATTCCTCATTTGTAGTATGGAGACTGGTGTGTTTTCCTATGAAGATTGTATGATGTATGACATTCAGTTGTACCGCCCTTGTGGGTTCAATCAGAGAGACCTCTTGAAGGATAACCTTGGCTTGGAGCATCAGTGTAGCACAAATAATGCATTTGTACACATACAGGCCATGTTCCCAATCACAAGCCTGTTAGGGTGTGTGGTTAGTTCAAGTGAAGGAAAAGAGAAGGTACATAATCCATGTATAGTATGGGTCATTGATGAAGTTCACCGGACAGGTGCACTTGCATGATGTATGTACTCTATTTTATTATCAGAATGTTTTCCCAGGGAAGGTTTGTGTTCACGTGTGGAACCTCTCACCTTTAAAATAATTGTAAAATGATTGACTATGGGACAATAATTATGGTAGATAATTAGAGGAAATTGTCTGCTATCAATTGAGGTTGTTGTTCCTGTTAGAGGTTGGCATGTATACAGAGAGCACTGGGAGCATGACATCTGCACAGATGTAGCAATCTTGAGTGATTTGTATGATTACATATTGGTCAATGTACTTACACATTGTGGTTAACTGTAAATGGAGATGCTCATGGAGGGGCTCTGTGGATTTCCTAACATATACATAAATTGGTTTTAATCTCACTCTGGAGTTGAGACACTACCTTCCCTACAGTACTCACAGTGACCTGTACAGGAACCACCTACTGCACACAAGTGTCAACAGTAATGATGCTCTCTTAGTGAGAGAAACCATTGTTACATGCGTACCCTCTGTTATGTATACTTTACCAATGTTGAAAGCATTTTATCGAAGGAGCACTTACATTAGTCAATGTATCATGTAGTATAAATGGTAGAAATAATTGTACCAGTGTTGTGGCAATTACAGCTCACAAGTAATCAATTACTATTACAATTACTTGGCTATTTCAAGAACCCATTACCATTACTCTGTAGCTTCAAGTAATCAATTGCCATTACATCTACTTTAAGTAATTACAATTACAATTACAATTACATAGTAGTTACATAAAATGAGAGTTAATTTCCATAAATAGTAATGTTTCTAAGTAGCATGCGACATCTTAGTGGACTTAAAAGTTTGCTAGCCTGACTTGAAACACATTCCACCAGTGCAGCTGTTGCAGGCACAGTGAACACCTTACTTGCTAGCTTAGCAAGCAAAGGGTATTCAGTGGCTTTTAATTGCCAAAACTCAAGGGGGTTCAACTGGAACTCCCTCTTGTCCACAACCTTATCTACATCAATTTCCACAAGTTGCTGCACCACCTTCAGCTGGGAATTCCAGCATGTTTCATTCTTATCAATTACTGTTTTACCCAATAATTCTTCCACCTTCTCAATCGCCAGAGTCGATCCCCAACAATGGCTAACAACTTGACCTGCCTTACATAGAACTGCATATATACCTTAATATAATATATAATACTATATCCCTCACTGAGTAGAAATCTTTTCATATCCAGGGGAGCAAGGAGGAATGTAATTGCATGTAATTGTGTAATTGTGCATCGATTACACAAAAGGTTGAATGTAAACAATTACCATTACAATTACTTCAGTGAAAAAATCTCAATTACAATTAAATTACAATTACCTAGAAATGTGTAATTGATTACAGCCAATTACAATTACCAATTACCATTACCACAACACTGAATTGTACTAATTGTTATGCATTGATTCTGTTTTTTAAGTGTAAAAACCTCCTCATCTGGAGGTCACAGGTTAGACTCTCACAACTGTTGATATGTAAAAGGTTCACACTCATCCAATCTATACAAGTGATTGACTTCACCTTTTTGTTACCTTATCTATATTGCTATTATGTAATCATGCACTGTCACATGCTCGTCACATGACGCAACTCCATATATTTGCCAAGCAGAAGGCAGCTAAGTGTGTTGCTGAGACAGTGGGTGTTTGTGTGTATGTACGTACGTATATACGTATGTACTGTATGTATACATATCTGTAGCATTCAATTCTTGACATCTCAATTGCTCAAGAGTCACACGGACTGCTACATAGCTATTCCTAGACAGTGATTCAGGTCCACCAGTTGCCTCGATTGTCTTTGAAACACAACACAGTAGCACACCCAGCAAAATTTGAGTTGATGATACAAAGTCTGGATCGATCAGCAACAGGACATGTAAATGTGTAGAGCAAGGTGTAAACATATCATGCGTGAGTGTACTTTCTGGTCCCAGGTGACCAGTTAATGTGTTCTCATTTCTGGGGTGATCCTAATTCTAATGTTGATCAAAGGTGTAAGGTATCATCTGTAGTAGGAATATTCAGGATTGGAAGAAGTCCTATTACAGGAGTAGTCTACTTAGCGGGGTAATATTCATGTGAAGTTCTTCAATTTGAATCTAATGATCTTACTATTGAAGCTGCTAATAGTTAATATTATTGCATCCTATGGAGTCATGCACTATAATCCGTACACGTGACATGTCATTCATCACATCTCTTCATTAGTTGACCCCAGATGTACAAACTAAACCTCAAGTTCTATTAGTGGTCCTAATGTTAGTATAGTACTAAGTGTGGGTGATGGTCCTAGTTGACCATGTGTAATGTTCCCCAGTAATGAGTGTTATCTAATGACCTATCTACGGTGTAAGTATGCAATGAGTGATTTCAAGCTACTCGAATGTACAGCTCCACACTTCTTGTAGCTGTAGCCTCATACCAGCTGTCATCATGCTGACACCACCTCATCTCCACATCATCACTGATGGTCTTTCCCAGTTTCTTCTTGAACCAAGGTTGGTCAGGATTGTCACAACAAGTGGAACCAGACACACAGGAAGCACCAGAGCTATCCCACAACTGATCAGGGTAGAGGTGGTAATCAATGAAGCTATTTCCAGTAGGATTTCCAGAATCACAATAATAGTCATTTTGAATGAAGTTTGGTGGAGTAACTGTAGTCCCTAACCCAGTACAAGGACAGTTATTCCTGCGCCATCTACTGTTTGTTGGGTTAGCATTTAGTCCTACAGCATATGTCCAGAGGTGACTCCTCGGTGAGTTTCCATGAGTTATAGAAATCCCATATACGTAGTTGATGGTATCTGGAGTTGAAGATGCCCTTGACCACACAAATGCATCTGGTGCACCGTACTGGTATGTTTCAACCATTCCACACACTTCAGTGTAGTTGTGTCCATAAGAATTGAAGTAAACTGAAGTACAACCACGCCATACATTCCTCCTACAATACCACTTTTCATTAGCTTGAAACCTCTGTAGTGGTTGTGGACACACATCCCTTTCACTCATATCAAAGTACCCGGTCCTCATCCAGACCCCTTCTCCACAGTGAGGGTGTCCATTCAGGTAGCAATACACTCTACTAACAGTGTTGTCAGTTTGGTTTCTTATCCAGTAAAGCCCATGAGGTATCCTTGGTGGTATGTCAGCACAGCTCTCAGCTGGGTTCTCTCTGGTGTATCGTATTTTAGGATCACAGCTTGTTTTTCCTGGTGTGTTGGACCTGTTGTTGAGTTCCTCCACAATGATGTCCTTCAACTTGTAATATAGTTCAGTTTTGATGAGTCGTTCAACATTGCTGTCCAGAGTGGTTATTCCTGGAGGTCCCGGAGGACCAGGAGGACCTTGTGCACCTCTTGGACCACGGCCTCCCTCAATTCCTTGTCTTCCTGGTGGTCCTTGAGGACCTTAGTATTCCAAAACAATATTTAACTGAAATGTTTTGCTATACACTGTGCTTGATGTAATACACTATATACATACATACAGTATGGTGCAGCTTCCATCTTCTCCTCAATTATCCTAATCATTTCAACATTAAGCTTGGATGGCCTACCAGATCACTGGATACCATTCGAGAGATCCTTCCAAATAGCTTGTATCTCAGTTAAGCTCTGTTAACGATGAGCCTTAACCGATAGAGATCAATGTTTATTGGAAAAGTGTCAATGGTTATCCAAAAATTGTTAAATTCCATCTGTTAGTGATTCTCGGATAAAAGGGCACTTTTAACGGTTATTGGTTAACATTTATTGGTTAGCGTTACCTTTATTTTGCACCGTACTGTACACTACATGAGCATGTGTGCAGTATAATGAACCACATACAGTGGGACCCCTGTAATCAGGACACCTTGGGTCAGTGTCCTTATTTCAGGGGTTATGTACTTTGGATTGAAATTAATGGACATGCACGCTGCGGGGGGCGTAACTCGGCAGCCATATTGGGTGGCAAAAAGACACGTTGCCAATAGGGAGCAATACAAAATTTACCCAGTTGTAACAGTTCTAGACACTTCATCTTCCAACTAAACCTCAAATTTCTTAGAGACATGAGCTAATATGGTACAATCCAAGTCGTCTTCATAACGAATACTTCCTAATGATCGTATTTTCACCTCGAAATCCCCTGCACGTATGGATTGTCAGGATCAAAGGTATTGGTGGACAAACTGGAGAAAATTTTACAGTCTCGGAAACTTTGATTTGTCCGTTTTATTATGTATAATTTACTACTGATTTGTATACACTGGTTCATATTTCCCGTCCGTTTTACGGAATAACAAAAGTCTGTTCTTCAGGGGGCATTTCACATACATTACAATACGGAATAAGTTGGTTCCAAGATTATGTGTCTGTTTTAGCGCGGTGTCCGTATTTCAGGGGGCCGGATTATAGGGGTCCCACTGTACATATATAGATAGTACTATCAGTTAGTACTACCCACACATACAGGTATATGTCAGACTGTTTTTGTCAAATACACAAGCATTTTCTCTCTTGTAATGAATAATATTATATACAGTATTACAGTAACTGACTATATTTGCCGTAACTATACATTTCAACAGGTTATACTAAGTTCCTGTCCAGTGTCCTATGAGATGTGATATATGATTCTACTGTAGTACAGTACACCCTAACCTGGTGGTCCTTGATTTCCTCTTACTCCAATTGGCCCTTCCACTCCTTGACGACCATGTGGTCCAGGTGGTCCTGAAGAAGAATAGGAAGTGATTCATATCGTTTCCTCTTATGCCAACCTCTCAACCCTCCTCTCAGTTCAGCCCTCATTCTGTTGTACTAACCTCTTGGTCCACGGTCTCCTCTAGGACCTGCTGGTCCCTCAGGTCCCTGTTGTCCAGGAGGACCAGGTGGTCCTGCTGTTCCCTGAGGTCCAACAGGTCCATCTCGTCCATCACGTCCCGGTACTCCTCTGAATGTGAACTGCAGTTCAGTGACATTGTTGGCCTCAAATGTGGTCTGTGTCTGACCCAGTTGTAGGCATTGAGTGAATAAGATGAAGAGAACTGTTTGAAGGACACCCATTACTTGTAGTATCAATCTCCTCTTTCCTGTCATGGAACACTGAGTGTGGTCTTTATATAGCATTATACAGTATGTGGTACCAGTTTATAAACATTTCATATTGTTCTCTAGTCTGTGTAATCTTGTATTAGATATCCAATTATGTATACTGGTTATCTTTATTATTACATGATTGTATGTGTTCTACGTAGTGTGTTCCCTATGACAATTGTACTGTGTGTGGTAGGTGGTGGGGTGAAAGGGCATGTTAGTGCTGAGTGTCTGTAACTAGTGATGAATACAATTAATGTGTTTATTCTGTGCCCCCTAGCTCCTCCTGTTGAGTGTTTGGTGTGTCCCTGTTCCTCTAATGTTGTGATATTCATGTGTTTTGTTTGTGTGTGTTGTGTGTTGTTGTCATGGCAACAATTCCCAATCCAATGAGCCATGTCAGCCACCTCTGTGTTGTACATCCTCTGATGTGTGTGACACAGTGCAACCTGTGTGGGTGACCACCTCACTACCACAGTCACCTGTATACAGTGGACACTAGTATGTATTTGAGTGGTTGAGTGAACTGATATGTACTGTACTGTACACTGTAGTGAACACTACATTTGGTGTTCATTTTTCAATGATTTCAGATTCACCTCGAAAGTGTACATTGTACCAATATTCAGTTTGTCATGTAGTGACCTCTTTGAAGGAGTTGAGGTTGACTGCTGTGTTTACAGCAGTAGTGCAGTAGCAGTGGGTGCACAGTCACATGTTTATCATGTGACTACCAATAAATGTCCTTTGTTGTGCATGTTGTTATTATCAATTGACTCCACAAGTGATGTGGATTGTATATCACTGCCTATGTAGTCATGCACCATACATGTGACATGTCATTCATCACATCTCTTCATTATTTGAACTCAGATGTACAGACTAAACCTCAAGTTCGATAAATGATCCTAATGTTAGTGTAGTACTAAGTGTAGGTGATGGTCCTAGTTGACCATGTGTAATGTTTCCCAGTAACAAGTGTTATCTAATGACCTATCTATGGTGTACGTATGCAATGAGTGATTTCAAGCTACTCGAATGTACAGCTTCACACTTCTAGTAGCTGTAGCGTCACCCCAGTTGTTGTCTTGCTGACACCACCTCATCTCCACATCATCACTGATGGTCTTTCCCAGTTTCTTCTTGAACCAAGGTTGGTCAGGATTGTCACAACAAGTGGAACCCAATGCACAGGAAGCACCAGAACTGTCCCACAACTGATCAGGGTAGAGGTGGTTATACATGAAGCTATTTCCACTAGGATTTCCAGAATCACAATAGTAGTCATTTTGAATGAAGTTTGGTGGAGTAGCTGTAGTCCCTAGTCTAGTACAAGGACAGTTGTTCCTGCGTAACCCACTGTGTGTTGGGTTAGCATTTAGTCCTACAGCATAAGTCCAGAGATGATTTCTTGGTGATTTTCCATGAGTTATGGATATCCCATATACATAGTTGATGGTATCTGGAGTTGAAGATGCCCTTGAATGATAAAATCCATTTGGATGACCGTATTGGTATGCTTCAATCATTCCACACACTTCAGTGTAGTTGTGTCCACAAGAGTTGAAGTAAACTGAAGTACAACCCTGCTGTACATTCCTCCTACAGTACCACGTTCCATTAGCTTGAAACCTCCGTAGTGGTTGCAGACACACATCCCTTTCACTCATATTAAAGTACCCGGTCCTCATCCAGACCCCTTCTCCACAGTGAGGGTGTCCATTCAGGTAGCAATATACTCTACTAACAGTGTTGTCAGTTTGGTTTCTTATCCAGTAAAGCCCATCAGGTCTCCCCACTGGTATGTCAGCACAGCTCTCAGCTGGGTTCCCTCTGGTGTATCCTATTGTAGGGTTACACCTTGTTGTTCCTGGTGTGTTGGACCTGTTATTGAGTTCCTCCACAATGATGTCCTTCAACTTGTAATATAGTTCAGTTTTGATGAGTCGTTCAACATTGCTGTCCAGAGTGGTTATTCCTGGAGGTCCTGGAGGACCAGGAGGACCTTGTGGACCTCTTGGACCACGGCTACCATCAATTCCTTGTCTTCCTGGTGGTCCTTGAGGACCTGAGTATTCCAAAGCAATATGTGACTGAAGAGTTTTGCTATACAATGTACTCACTGGAAAACAGTATATATATATGCAGTACATGGGCATGTGTAAAGTACAACGACCCACATGTATAGGTAGTACCATCAGTTAGTATACCCGTAGATACAGGTATGTGTCAGACTGTTTTGTCAATTACATGAGCATTTTATATACAGTGGAAAGAGAAACTCTCCCCCACAAGGAATAATATCATATCTACAGTAACTAGTCCCTTTTACATTAGAGTTTTAAAGCAGTTCGTAAAGCACTTTAAACTCTAATCGCTTTAACTTGCGAGTGTGTAAATGCATTATAGTGATTACGAAATTGACTCAAGTAAACCACCTACAGAGGTGGTTTAAAGTCAGTTTAAAATGAAGCACTTCGGGTGTAAATGATTTTTGCAGATTATATTAGTTTAAAAGCAGATAATGGAGTATTTTGGTAGGTTATTGCGCTTTATAATCTTCTATCCGTTATGTTAGACTCATTAAAGTTGTACCCATAAGCATGACAGCGAAAGTGAACTTATGTAGCTTAAAATTGACATAGCTGCTTCCTGCTGTAAAATATTAACATAAAAGGTATTCTGTTGTTGGCTGACCCTTCAATTACGAAGAATAACTAGTGACATTAAGGAAAAGAAGACAAAATGTGAGTATCATCAGTTATTTGGATCTGAAACTCCAGTATTTAGCAGAGACTTCATGGAAACCAAATTAAATTGTTCAGTTCACCAGTTGCAGAAATGATTTAACAGAATCACTTTTAAGATTACTGTAGTGTAAAAGGGGCTACTGACTATATTTGCCATAACTATACATTTCAACAGGTTATACTAAGTTCCAGTTCAGTGTCCCATGAGATGTGGTATGTGATTCTACTGTAGTACATACAGTGCACCCTAACCTGGTAGTCCTTGATTTCCTCTTACTCCAATTGGCCCTTCCACTCCTTGAAGACCATGTGGTCCAGATGGTCCTGAAGAAGAATAGGAAGTGATTCATATCGTTTCCTCTTATGCCAACCTGACAACTCTCCTCTCAGTCCAACCTCTCAACTCTCCTCTCAGTCCAACCTCTCAACTCTCCTCTCAGTCCAACCTCTCAACTCTCCTCTCAGTCCAACCTCTCAACTCTCCTCTCAGTCCAACCTCTCAACTCTCCTCTCAATCCAACGTCTCAACTCTCCTCTCAGTCCAACCTCTCAACTCTCCTCTCAGTCCAACCTCTCAACTCTCCTCTCAGTCCAACCTCTCAACTCTCCTCTCAGTTCAACCTCTCAACTCCCCTCTCAGTCCAACCTCTCAACTCTCCTCTCAATTCAATCTTTATTACTCTTATTCTGTTGTACTAACCTCTTGGTCCACGGTCTCCTCTAGGACCTGCTGGTCCCTCAGGTCCCTGTTGTCCAGGAGGACCAGGTGGTCCTGCTGTTCCCTGAGGTCCAACAGGTCCATCTCGTCCGTCACGTCCTGGTACTCCTCTGAATGTGAACTGCAGTTCAGTGACATTGTTGGCCTCAAATGTGGTCTGTGTCTGACCCAGTTGTAGGCATTGAGTGAAGAAGATGAAGAGAACTGTTTGAAGGACAACCATGACTTGTAGTATCAGAATTCTCTCCACTAGCTGGAATGATCACAGGATGTGGTTTGTGTATGCAACATCATTAGTAGATACTTTTATACTATTCTTTAACTGATCCATGTAGCACTAATGTAGGATAAATACCTTTTAAGGGTATTACTGAAGTATGTATCTGTACAACTACGCTGCATTAATTGATACTATACTTAGTATCATCGTTGGGAGTTTGCAAGACAGAATATAACTAGTACGTATATCGTACAGTATGTAGTTGGTTGATGTACTGTACATATTATAGTCTGTATTGTTGATATGTACCATGTAGTTGTGGCTGCATGTCCTCCAAACTGGGCTGTACTGGAATGTGTGCGACATGTACTTGTCAAAACTTAGTGTACCTAAGTTGTATGGGGTGACATTCCTCATTTGTAGTGTGGAGGCTGGTGTGTTTTCCTATGAACATTGTATGATGTATGACATTCAGTTAAACCGCCCTTGTGGGTTCAATCAGAGAGACCTGTTTAAAGGACAACCTTGGCTTGGAGCATCAGTGTAGCACAAATAATGCATTTGTACACACACAGGCCATGTTCCCAATCACAAGCCTGTTAGGGTGTGTGGTTAGTCCAATTGAAGGAGAAGAGAAGGTACATAATCCGTATATAGCATGGGTCATTGGTGAAGTTCACCAGACAGGTGTACTTGCATGATGTGTGTACTCTATTTTATTATCAGAATGTTTTCTCAGGGTAAGTTTGTATTCAAGTGTGGTACCTCCCACCTCATGTAAAATGGTTGAATATGGGACAATAATTGTAAGTTATGAAATTAGAGGAAAATTGTCTGTTTCCAATTGAGTGTTGTTGTTCCTGTTAGAGGTTGACTTGTATACAGAGAGCACTGGGAGCATGACATCTGCACAGATGTACCAAACTTGAGTAATTTGTATGATTACGTATTGGTCAATGTACTTACATTACATATTGTGGTTAACTGTCAGTGGAGATGCTCATGGAGGGGCTCTGTGGATCCCCTAACATACACATAAATTGGTTCTAATCTCACTCTGGAGTTGAGACACTACCTTCCCCACAGTACTCATAGAGACCTGTACAGGAACCACCTACTACACATAAGTGTCAACAGTAATGATGCTTTCTTAGTGAGAGAAACAATTGTTACATGCGTACCCTCTGTTATGTATACTTTACCAATGTTGAAAGCATTTTTTCGAAGGAGCACTTACGTTAGTCAATGTATTGTGTAGTATAAATCATAGTTGCCAACCTTTGAAACTTACCTTCAGGGACACTTATGTATCTACCGTACCTAGCTATGTGCTGTGGCCAAAATGGCTCAACGAATATATGCAGGTTTAGTATCAAACACCTTCCATTTCGTAATGCACATTTCCATTATAAAAGGAATCAGGCTTGGGTCCACAAATTTGCAAACCCACAAAGATCAAAGGGAGATCAAAGCATGTTTACACATTCAAAACACAAAACAAATAACAATAATCAATGTGTTCAATAAATTTGCAGCTGTTGCAGCTGATGCCTCATTGGGTTTACAAATTTGTGGACCCAAGCCTGATTCCTTTTATAATGGAAATGTACATTACAAAATGGAAGGTGTTATCATTGCTTGTGCTTGATAAATAGCTGTGAAAGTAGTCTTGAGCCTTGCTGAATATCATATTGCATTTAGTATGAAATGATTCGTTGAATGTATCACAAATGTAGATAAGTATGAAGAATCATAGGTTTTTCTCTAGTATCTATGGAAGAACATAATCAGCCAGTTTATGACGTCATATTGCAAATGGCTGTCAACACACAGGCGAATTGAAAAGCCACGATTTTAGAGGGATAACTAGATGTTATGCTCCATAGGAATGTAATACTGAGTTTTTACCTCGTTACATTGATGAATTGACGACGAAGAACCTGCGCAAGTCTTTCCAAGAGCTTTAAAATTGTTGCATTGATTGCCGAACACTGCCGAACAGACTAAATATTCCTTCTACTAGAGAATGACTATTGACGATGAAACAGCTAAATAGGATCGAAGCGCTTGTTTGTCAATTATTATGGCACTTCTAAGGACGATTTGAATAAAGACAATAGGATTTTGCACCTGTGGTTTACTGTTGATAAATCCGGGACATTTCACCAATCCGTGTGGGACATGTTACCACTGAAAAAATCCGTGAATGTCCCGGATTCGGGACAGTTGGCAACTATGATAAATGGTAGAAATAATTTTACTTGTTTTGTCACTTTTGTTGTTTTATTTCAATTGTTATGCATTGATTCTGTCTTTAAGCATAAAAACCTCCTCATCTGGAGGTCACAGGTTAGACTCTCACAACTGCTGATATGTAAAAGGTTCACACTCATCCACTCTATACAGGTGATTGACTGCACTGATTGTCACCTTATCTATATTACTATTATGTAATCATGCACTGTCACATGCTCGTCACATGACACAACTCCATATATTTACCAAGCTGAAGAGCAAGACAGCTAATTGCATTGCTGAGACAGTGGGTGCTTGTGTGTATGTATACGTATATATGTACTGTATATATACGTATCTGTAGCATTCAATTTTTGACACCTTGATTGCACAAGAGTTACACAGACTGCTACATAGCTATTCCTAGACAGTGATTCAGGTCCACCAGTTGCCTCAATCATCTTTGAAACACGACACAATAGCCACCCAGCAAAATTTGAGTTGCTGATACAAAGTCTGGATCGATCAGCAACAGGACATGTAAATGTGTAGAGCAAGGTGTAAACATAACATGTGTAAGTGTACTTTCTGGTCATCTGCTCAAAATACTTACGGAGATTCTCGCTGCATATTATGTTCTTTACTGGCTACTACAGTCCAGCTCATCTGAAGCTTCAGGTTGACCAGTAAATGCAATGGAACCAGCCATTCTCTCATCACATACCACTGTACACATTACATGTTGTAATGTATCCTAATAATATGCACTTGTATGCTTTCAAGTGAGGCTTTGCATTTTACTGTATATCCTAGTTACAGTAGAACCACACAATTGAGACCACCCAGGTGACCAGTTAATGTGTTCTCATTTGTGGGGTGGTCCTAATTCTAATGTTGATTGAAAGTGTAAGGTATCATCTATAGTAGGAATGTTCAGGATTAGAAGTAGTCCTATTACAGGAGTAGTCTACTTAGCGGGGTAATATTCATGTGAAGTTCTTCAATTTGAATCTAATTTGAATTATCTTATCATTAAAGCTGCTAATACCTAATATTATTACATCCTATTGGAGTCATGCACTATAATACGTACATGTGACATGTTATTTATCACATCTCTTCATTATTTGAACTCTTTGAAGGAGTTGAGGCTGACTGCTGTGTTTACAGCAATACTACAATAGCAGTAGTGGGTGCACAGTCACATGTTTATCATGTGACTATCAATAAATGTACTTTGTTGTGTATCTTGTTATTATGAATTGACTCCACAAGTGATGTGGATTGTATATCACTGCCTATGTAGTCATGCACTATACATGTGACATGTCATTCATCACATCTCTTCATTATTTGAACTCAGATGTACAGACTAAACCTCAAGTTCGATAAATGATCCTAATGTTAGTGTAGTACTAAGTGTAGGTGATGGTCCTAGTTGACCATGTGTAATGTTCCCCAGTAACGAGTGTTGTCTAATGAACTATCTATGGTGTACGTATGCAATGAGTGATTTCAAGCTACTCGAATGTACATCTCCACACTTCTGGTAGCTGTAGCCTCTTGCCAGCCATCATGCTGACACCACCTCATCTCCACATCATCACTGATGGTCTTTCCCAGTTTCTTCTTGAACCAAGGTTGGTCAGGATTGTCACAACAAGTGGAACCCAATACACAGGAAGCACCAGAACTGTCCCACAACTGATCAGGGTAGAGGTGGTAATCAATGTAGCTATTTCCAACAGGATTTCCAGAATCACAATAATAATCATTTTGAATGAAGTTTGGTAGAGTAGCTGTAGTCCCTAGACTAGTACAAGGGCAGTTGGCCCCGCGCGATCCACGGTTTGTTGGGTCAGCATATAATCCTACAGCATAAGTCCAGAGATGATTTCTTGGTGATTTTCCATGAGTTATAGAAATCCCATATACGTAGTTGATGGTATCTGGAGTTGAAGATGCCCTTGAATAATAAAATCCATTTGGTGCACCGTACTGGTATGCTTCAACCATTCCACACACTTCAGTGTACTTGTGTCCATAAGAGTTGAAGTAAACTGAAGTACAACCCCATGATCCATTCCTACTACAGTACCACTTTCTGTTAGCTTGAAACCTCCGTAGTGGTTGTGGACACACATCCCTTTCACTCATATTAAAGTACCCGGTCCTCATCCAGACCCCTTCTCCACAGTGAGGGTGTCCATTCAGGTAGCAATACACTCTACTAACATTGTTGTCAGTTTGGTTTCTTATCCAGTAAAGCCCATCAGGTCTCCTCACTGGTATGTCAGCACAGCTCTCAGCAGGGTTCCCTCTGGTGTTTCCTATTGTAGGATTACACCTTGTTGTTCCTAGTGTGTTGGACCTGTTGTTGATTTCCTCCACAATGATGTCCTTTAACTTGTAATATAGTTCAGTTTTAATGAGTCGTTCAACATTGCTGTCCAGAGTGGTTACTCCCGGAGGTCCCGGAGGACCAGGAGGACCTTGTGCACCTCGTGGACCACGACCTCCCTCAATTCCTTGTCTTCCTGGTGGTCCTTGAGGACCTGAGCATTGCAAAACAATATTTGACTGAAGAGGTTTGCTATACAATGTACTTACTGTAATACCGTATATAGTATACAGTACAGTACAGTACAGCATACGGTACATGGGCATGTGTACAGTATAATGAGCCACATGTATAGGCAGTATCATCCGTTAGTATACCCATACATGCTGGTATGTGTCAGACTGTTTTGTCACAAGCACACAAGCATTTTATATGCAGTGGAAAGAGAAACTCTCCCCCACAATAATTATATTATATCTACAGTAACTAGCACCTTTTGCACTAGAGCTTTAAAGCAGTTCATAAAGCACTTTAAACTCTAATCGCTTTAACTCGCGAGTATGTAAATGCATTATAGTGATTACGAAACTGACTCAAGTAGACCACCTACGGAGGTGGTTTGAAGTCAGTTTGAAATGAAGCGCTTTTGGATGTAAATGATTTTTGCAGATTATATTAGTTTAAAAGCAGATAATGGAGTATTTTGGTATGTTGTTGCACTCTATAATCTTCTATCCATTATGTTAGACTCATTAAAGTTGTACCTATAAGCATGACAGCGAAAATGAACTTTTGTAGCTTAAAATTGAAATAGTCGCTTCCTGCTGTATAATATTAACATAAAAGGTATTCGGTTGTTGGCTAACCCTTCAATTACGACGAATAACTAGTGACATTAAGGAAAAGAAGACAAATGTGGGTATTATGAGTTATTTGGATCTTAAACTTCAGTATTTAACAGAGACTTCGTGGAAACCGAATTAAATTGTTGAGTTAACCAGTTGCAGAAGCGACTTAACTGAATCGCTTTAAGATTGCTGTAGTATAATAGGGGCTACTGACTATATTTGCCGTAACTATACATTTTAACAGGTTATACTAAGTTCCTGTTCAGTGTCCCATGAGTTGTGGTATGTGATTCTACTGTAGTACAGTACACCCTAACCTGGTAGTCCTTGATTTCCTCTTACTCCAATTGGCCCTTCCAATCCTTGAGGACCACGTGGTCCAGATGGTCCTGAAATAGAAAATGATTCATATCATTTCCTCTTATGCCAACCTGTCAATTTTCCTCTCAGTCCAACCTCTCAACTCTCCTCTCAGTCCAACCTCCCAACTCTCCTCTCAGTTCAACCTCCCAACTCTCCTCTCCGTTCAACCTCTCAACTCTCCTCTCAGTCAAACCTCTCAACTCTCCTCTCAGTCCAACCTCCCAACTCTCCTCTCAGTTCAACCTCTCAACTCTCCTCTCAGTCCAACCTCCCAACTCTCCTCTCAGTTCAACCTCTCAACTCTCCTCTCAGTCCAACCTCTCAACTCTCCTCTCAGTCCAGCCTCTCAACTCTCCTCTCAGTCAAACCTCTCAACTCTCCTCTCAGTCCAACCTCCCAACTCTCCTCTCAGTTCAACCTCCCAACTCTCCTCTCCGTTCAACCTCTCAACTCTCCTCTCAGTCAAACCTCTCAACTCTCCTCTCAGTCCAACCTCCCAACTCTCCTCTCAGTTCAACCTCTCAACTCTCCTCTCAGTCCAACCTCCCAACTCTCCTCTCAGTTCAACCTCTCTACTCTCCTCTCAGTCCAACCTCTCTACTCTCCTCTCAGTCCAACCTCTCAACTCTCCTCTCAATTCAACCTGTCAACTTTCCTCTCAGTTCAACCTCTCAACTCTCCTCTCAGTCCAACCTCTCAACTCTCCTCTCAGTCCAACCTTCATTACTCTTATTCTGTTGTACTAACCTCTAGGTCCACAGTCTCCTCTAGGACCTGCTGGTCCCTCAGGTCCCTGTTGTCCAGGAGGACCAGGTGGTCCTGCTGTTCCCTGAGGTCCAACAGGTCCATCTCGTCCGTCACGTCCCGGCACTCCTCTGAATGTGAACTGCAGTTCAGTGACATTGTTGGCCTCAAATGCAGTCTGTGTCTGTCCCAGTTGTAGGCATTGAGTGAATAAGATGAAGAGAACTGTTTGAAGGACAACCATGGCTTGTAGTATCAGAATTCCCTCCACTAGCTGGAATGATCACAGGATGTGGTTTGTGTATGCAGCATCAGTAGTAGATACTTTTGTACTATTCTTTAACTGATCCATGTAGCACTAATGTAGGATAATACCTTCTAAGGGTATTACTAAAGTATGTATCTGTACAACTATGTTGCATAAATTGATACTATACATAGTATGATCCTTGGGAGCTTGCAAGACAGAATATTACTAGTACGTACGTATACCGTACAGTATGTAGTTGGTTGATGTACTGTACGTATTATAATCTGTATTGTAGTATGTACTCTTTATATGTACCATGTAGCCGAGGTACTGGGCTGTACTGGAATGTGTGTATGACATGTACTTGTCAAAGTTAGTGTACATATGTTGTATGGGGTGACATTTCTCAGTTGTAGTGTGGAGCCTGGTGTGTTTTCCTATGAACATTGTATGATGTATGCCATTCAGTTGTACCACCCTTGTGGGTTCAATCAGAGAGACCTGTTTGAAGGACAACCTTGGCTTGGAGCATCAGTGGAGCACAAATAATTCATACACACACAGGCCATGTTCCCAAATCACAAGCCTGTTATGGTGTGTGGTTAGTCCAAGTGAAGGAGAAGAGAAGTGCATAATCCGTGTATAGTATGGGTCATTGGTGAAGTTCACCAGACAGGTGTACTTGCATGATGTACGTATGTACTCTATTTTATATTATCAGAATGTTTTCTCAGGGAAGGTTTGTATTCAAGTGTGATACCTCCCACCTGGAAAATAATTGTAAAATGATTGAATATGGGATAATAATTATAGTATATAATTAGAGGAAAATTAGCTGCTACCAATTGAGTGTTGTTGTTCCTGTTAGAGGTTGGCATGTATACAGAGAGCACTGGGAGCATGACGTCTGCACAGATGTACCAATCTCGAGTGATTTGTATGATTACGTATTGGTCAATGTACTTACAGTACATATTGTGGTTAACTGTAAGTGGAGATGCTCATGGTGGGGCTCTGTGGATTGCCTAACATACACATAAATTGTTTCTAATCTCACTCTGGAGTTGAGACACTACTACCTCTACAGTACTCATAGTGACCTGTACAGGAACCACCTACTGCACACAAGTATCAACAGTAATGGTCCTTTCTTAGTGAGAGAAACCATTGTTGCATATTTTACTCCTGTTATGTATACTTTACCAATGTTGAAAGCATTTTATTGAAGGAGCACTTACGTTAGTCAATGTATTGTGTAGTGTAAATGACAGAAATAATTGTACTAATTGTTATGCATTGATTCTGTTTTCAAGTATAAAAACATCCTCATCTGTAGGTCACAGGTTAGAATCTCACAACTGTTGATATGTAAAAGGTTCACACTCATCCACTCTATACAGGTGATTGACTTCACTAATTGTCACCTTATCTATATTATTATTATGTAATCATGCACTGTCATATGCTCGTCACATGATGCAACTCCATATTTGCCAAGATGAAGAGCAAGGCAGCTAATTGCATTGCTGAGACAGTGGGTGCTTGTGTGTATGTACATATATATCAGGGGCGCCGGAACCGGTCCGGCAGGTCCGGCAGGCGCCGGATCAATGTTAGTCAGAGAGACAAATTTGATAGAAATGAAGGATAGACATTTTAAGCAAGATTCTGACTTGGGGGGGCACTAACCAAATCTTAACCAGCTATATGTAATCTGAATGGTTTTAATCATGGGTCAGATCTAGAGGACGGAATTTCTGGAAAGAAGTGCTAGGCAGTGACACTCCTGGCTCCACTTACCCACCCGGCCGGGCTTCTTGTTGCGACGACCATTTATATTGAATTATTGCGCAACCACCATAGACAATAATACAAAAGTCTTCGTCTATGGGCAAATGGCCGCGAGTACTAGTTCTGCTTCAGCACACGCTAGCAAGTCTTCTGCACAGGTCCCTGTGAAGTTTCATCCACCGAAGGGCTACGAGTTTCAGGTTCACACGTTTGGGACCAAGGGCGAGAAGCGTTCGTTCAGATACGAGTGGTGCGTGAAGTATGATTGGCTGCACTATGACTGCACTGCCAACGCTGCTTTCTGCCATCTCTGTATGACAATAGAGCTCGAGAAAAGGTTCGGATCATGTAGGAAGAACGACTCCCCAGCGCCGTTGTATTCTACAACAAGATTAGGATTAGGGCTAGTTTGTAAATTACATCAGTGCAAGAACGATCCCCAGCGCCGTTGTATTCTACGACGAGGTTAGGGTTAGCTTGTGAATTATATCAGTGCATATTAAAGATCTTTCACATAATTCACAAGAATATAATTTCAACGGCGCTGGGGGGTCGTTCTTCCTACATGATCCAAAGGTTCCTAGCCAGCACGAAACGCGATCCTGCTTTCATTGCCAAGGGTACCATGAGTGTTTTCTTTTCTGTAAGGATGCTTGTACTACTCTTGCTTGATATGTACTACTGCTTGCTTGTACTACTGATGCTTGATGTACTACTCTTCCACTGTATTTCCCAGTTATGACGCGTTAAAAAATGACTTTTTTTGCTTAAACTGCATGCATTATATGTAAGAGCAATTGGCAATGCACTATCACACATACACACATGGATACCTCAAAATTGCTTTGAAAACACTTGCAGAAAGCCTAATATCCCAAAAATTTTCCAGAGGGGCATGCCCCCAGACCCCCCTACAAAGGGGTGCTCCAGGCACTACACATGCTTTGCCCTTTGCTACATCTGCCAGACCAATGCCAAATACCTTCCGGCGCCCTGTATATGTACTGTATATATACATACCTGTAGCATTCAATTCTACCTCAATTGCGCAAGAGTCACACAGACTGCTACATAGCTATTCCTAGACAGTGATTCAGGTCCACCAGTTGCCTCAATTGTCTTTGAAACTCAAAGCAGTAGCACACCCAGCATGATGATGCGCAGTCTGGATCAATCAACAACAGGACATGTAAATGTGAAGAGTAAGGTGTAAACATAACATGTGTGAGTGTACTTTCTGGTCCATCTGCTCAAAATACTTACAGAGATTTTTGCTGCACGTTATGTACAGTTCTTCACTGGCTACTACAGTCCAGCTCATCTCAAGCTTCAGGTTGACCAGTAAATGCAATGGAACCAGCCATTCTCTCATCACATACCACTGTACACATTACATGTTGTAACGTAATAATGTCATGCACTTGTATGCTTTCAAGTGAGGCTTTGCATTTTACTGTATATCCTAGTTACAGTAGAACCACACAATTGAGACCACCCAGGTGACCAGTTAATGTGTTCTCATTTATGGGGTGGTCCTAATTCTAATGTTGATCAAAAGTGTAAGATATCATCTGTAGTAGGAATGTTCAGGATTGGAAGTAGTCCTATTACAGGAGTAGTCTACTTAGCGGGGTAATATTCATGTGATGTTATTCCATTTGAATCTAATTATCTTATTATTGAAGCTGCTAATAGTTAATATTATTGCATCCTATTGAGGTCATGCACTACACACGTGACATGTCATTCATCACATCTCTTCATTAGTTGAACTCAGATGTACAGACTAAACCTCAAGTTCAATAAATGGTCCTAATGTTAGTACTGCTAATACTTAATATTATTACATTCTATTGGAGTCATGCACTATAATACATACATGTGACATGTCATGTGTTTACAGCAATACTACAATAGCAGTAATGGGTGCACAGTCACATGTTTATCATGTGACTAACAATAAATGTACTTTGTTGTGCATGTTGTTATTATCAATTGACTCCACAAGTGATGTGGATTGTATATCACTGCCGATGTAGTCATGTACTATACATGTGACATGTCATTCATCACATCTCTTCATTAGTTGAAATCAGATGTACAGACTAAACCTCAAGTTCAATGAATGGTCCTAATGTTAGTGTAGTACTAAGTGTAGGTGATGGTCCTAGTTGACCATGTGTAATGTTCCCCAGTAACGATTGTTATCTAATGACCTATCTATGGTGTACGTATGCAATGAGTGATTTCAAGCTACTCGAATGTACATCTCCACACTTCTGGTAGCTGTAGCCTCTTGCCAGCCATCATGCTGACACCACCTCATCTCCACATCATCACTGATGGTCTTTCCCAGTTTCTTCTTGAACCAAGGTTGGTCAGGATTGTCACAACAAGTGGAACCCAATGCACAAGAACTGTCCCACAACTGATCAGGATAGAGGTGCCTTTCGCTGTATCTATTTCCACTAGGATTTCCAGAATCACAATAATAGTCATTTTGAATGAAGTTTGGTAGAGTAGCTGTAGTCCCTAGACTAGTACAAGGACAGTTGCTTTCACGATATCTACTGTCTGTTGGGTTAGCATTCAGTCCTACAGCATAGGTCCAGAGATGGCTTCTTGATGATCGTCCATGTGATATAGAAATTCCCCCATAGATATAACGATCATTTATAGTCAAAGATGCTGATGAACCAGAAAATGCATCTGTTGACCCATACTGGTAAGCTTCAACCATTCCACAGACTTCAGTGTACTTGTGTCCATAAGAGTTGAAGTAAACTGAAGTACAACCCTGTACATTCCTCCTACAGTACCGCTGTTCATTAGCTTGAAAGCTCCGTAGTGGTTGTGGGCACCCAACCCCTTTACTCGTATTAAAGTACCCAGTCCTCATCCAGACCCTTCTCCACAGTGAGGGTGTCCATTCAGGTAGCAATACACTCTACTAACTTTGTTGTCGGATTGGTTTATTATCCAGTAAAGCCCATCAGGTTTCCTTGGTGGTATGTCAGCACAGTTGTAAGCTGGGTTCTCTGTGGTGTATCCTATTGTAGTGATACAACTTGTTGTTCCTGGTGTGTTGGACCTGTTGTTGAGTTCCTCCACAATGATGTCCTTCAACTTGTAATATAGTTCAGTTTTGATGTGTTGTTCAACATTGCTGTCCAGAGTGGTTATTCCTGGAGGTCCTGGAGGACCACGAGGACCTTGTGGACCACGGCTTCCCTCAATTCCTTGTCTACCTGGTGGTCCTTGTACCCCACTGAATCCTTGAGGACCTATAGTACACGGATTGTATAGTGGTAACCCGTGTGTACATGGATTGTATTTGTTTTATGTGTTTTATAGTATATATCAATGACTACAGTGTTACCTTATTTACACACTAGTTGCATTTTGATATTCTGAAGTGTAGCAGTGTATTATGATTTATGGTAACAGCACCTCCTCCCATGTACAGTGTGTGCTCAGTAGATTGGAAGTTCTCCAGTTAACACTTCACCTACGTATGTTTGCATAAACTGTAGATACTGTCCTATTTCCCATTACATGTGTATCATACATCCATACCTGGTGGTCCTGTATTACCCCTCACTCCCCTCGGTCCATCCATCCGTCAGGACCATGTGGTCCAGGTGGACCTGAAGGAGAATAAGTAGAGATTTGTATGGTCACTAGTGTAGCCATTTTCAACTCTCCTCTCAGTCCAACCTCTCAACTCTCCTCTCAGTCCAGCCTCTCAACTCTCCTCTCAGTCCAACCTCTCAACTCTCCTCTCAGTCCAGCCTCTCAACTCTCCTCTCAGTCCAACCTCTCAACTCTCCTCTCAGTCCAACTTCTCAACTCTCCTCTCAGTCCAACCTCTCAACTCTCCTCTCAGTGCAACCTCTCAACTCTCCTCTCAGTCCAGCTTCTCAACTCTCCTCTCAGTCCAACCTCCCAACTCTCCTCTCAGTCCAACCTTCAGTACATTCCCTTATTCTGTTGTACTAACCTCTTGGTCCACGGTCTCCTCTAGGACCTGTTCGTCCTGCTGTTCCCTGAGGTCCAACAGGTCCATCTCGTCCGTCACGTCCCGGTACTCCTCTGAATGTAAACTGCAGTTCAGTGACATTGTTGGCCTCAAATGCAGTCTGTGTCTGTCCCAGTTGTAGGCATTGAGTGAAGAAGATCAAGAGAACTGTTTGAAGGACAGCCATGACTTGTAGTATCAATCTCCTCTTTCCTGTTATGGAACACTGAGTGTGGTCTTTATAATATAGTATTGTGTGTAGTACCAGTTTGTAGACATTTTATATTGTTCTCTAGTTTGTGTAATCTTTTATTAGATATCCATTTATGTATACTGGTTATCTATATTATTACATATTTGCATGTGTTCAATGCAGTTTGTTCCCTGTGTCAATTGTACTGTGTGTGGTAGGTGGTGGGGTGAGAGGGCATGTTAGTGCTGAGTGTCTGTAACTAGTGATGAATACGATTAATGTGTTTATTCTGTGACCCCTAGCTCCTCCTGTTGAGTGTTTTGTGTGTCCTGTTCCTCTAATGTTGTGATATTCATGTGCTGTGTGTGTGTGTGTTGTGTGTTGTTGTCATGGCAACAATTCCCAATCCAATTGAGCCATGTCAGCCACCTCTGTGTTGTAGATCCTCTGATGTGTGTGACACAGTGCAACCTGTGTGGGTGACCACCTCACTACCACAGTCACCTGTATACAGTGGACACTAGTATGTATTTGAGTGGTGGAGTGAAGTGATATGTACTGTACTGTACACTGTAGTGAACACTACATTTGGTGTTCATTTTGCAATGATTTGAGATTCGCCTTGAAAGTGTACATTGTACCGATATTCAGTTTGTCATGTAGTGACCTCTTTGAAGGAGTTGAGGTTGTCTGGTGTGTTTACAGCAATATTACTACAACAGCGGATACACAGTCACATGTTTATCATGTGACTACCAATAAATGTAGTTTGTTGTGCATGTTGTTATTATCAATTGAGTCCACAAGTGATGTGGATTGTATATCACTGCCTATGTAGTCATGCACTATACATGTGACATGTCATTCATCACATCTCTTCATTAGTTGAAATCAGATGTACAGACTAAACCTCAAGTTCAATAAATGGTCCTAATGTTAGTGTAGTACTAAGTGTAGGTGATGGTCCTAGTTGACCATGTGTAATGTTCCCCAGTAACGAGTGTTATCTAATGACCTATCTATGATGTGTGTGATGAGTGATTTCAAGCTACTCGAATGTACATCTCCACACTTCTGGTAGCTGTAGCCTCATGCCAGCTGTTGTCAGGACTGCACCACCTCATCTCCACATCATCACTGATGGTCTTTCCCAGTTTCTTCTTGAACCAAGGTTGGTCAGGATTGTCACAACAAGTGGAACCCAACACACAGGAAGCACCAGAACTGTCCCACAACTGATCAGGGTAGAGGTGGCTTCTAATGTAGCTATTTCCACTAGGATTTCCAGAATCACAATAATAGTCATTTTGAATGAAGTTTGGTAGAGTAGCTGTAGTCCCTAGTCTAGTACAAGGACAGTTGTTGCGACGCCATCCACTGTTTGTTGGGTTAGCATGTAGTCCTACAGCATAAGTCCAGAGGTGACGTCTTGGTGATCTCCCATGAGTTATAGAAATCCCGAATACATAGTTGATGGTATCCAGTGTTGAAGATGCTCTTGAATAATAAAATCCACTTGGTGTACCATACTGGTATGCCTCAATCATTCCACACACTTCAGTGTAGTTGTGTCCATAAGAGTTGAAGTAAACTGAAGTACAACCACGTCGTACATTCCTTCTACAGTACCATTTTCCATTAGCTTGAAACCTCTGTAGTGGTTGTGGACACACATCCCTTTCACTCATATTAAAGTACCCGGTCCTCATCCAGACCCCTTCTCCACAGTGAGGGTGTCCCCTCAGGTAGCAATACACTCTACTAACATTGTTGTCAGTTTGGTTTCTTATCCAGTAAAGCCCATCAGGTCTCCCTACTGGTATGTCAGCACAGCTCTCAGCAGGGTTCTCTCTGGTGTATCCTATTGTAGGGTTGCACCTCGTTGTTCCTGGTGTGTTGGACCTGTTGTTGAGTTCCTCCACAATGATGTCCTTCAACTTGTAATATAGTTCAGTTTTGATGAGTCGTTCAACATTGCTGTCCAGAGTGGTTATTCCTGGAGGTCCTGGAGGACCACGAGGACCTTGTGCACCTCTTGGACCACGCCCCCCCTCAATTCCTTGTCTTCCTGGTGGTCCTTGAGGACCTGAGTGTTGTAAAACAATATTTGACTGACTAGTTTTGCTATACAATGTACTCATGATCACTGTAATACCGTATGTATATACAGTACATGAGCATGTGTATAGTAAAATGAACTATATGTATAGGTAGTGCAATCAGTTGGTATACCCATACATACAGGTAGGTGTCAGACTGTTTTTGTCAAGTACACGAGCATTTTATATACAGTGGGAAAATTCTCCCCCACAAGGAATAATATTATATCTACAGTAACTAGCCCCTTTTTATTATAGGGCTTTATAGCAGCTTGTAAATATAAAGCACTTTAAACTTTATTCACTTTCACTTGCGAGTGTGTCAGCACATTAAAGTATTTACAAAATTGACTCAAGTAAGTCACCTACAGAGTTGGTTTGAAGTCGGTTCAAAGTCAGTTTAAAATGAAGCACTTCAGGCGTGAACTATTTTTGTAGATTATATTGCTTTAAAAGCAGATAATTGGAGTATTTCAGCATGTTATTGCGCTTTATAATCTTCTATCCGTCATGTTAGACTCATTAAAGTTGTATCCATGAGCATGACAGCAAAAATGAACTTTTTGTAGCTTAATATTGATATAGCTGCTTCCTGCTGTAAAATTTTGACATAAAAGGTATTCAGTTGTTGGGTAAACCTTCAATTACGAAGAATAACTAGTGACATTAAGGAAAAGAAGACAAAATGTGAGTATCATCAGTTATTTGAATCTTAAACTCCAATATTTAGCAGAGACTTTGTGGAAACCAAATCAAATTGTTCAGTTAACCAGTTGCAGAAACAATTTAATTGAATCGCTTTGAGATCGTGTAGTGTAAAAGGGGCTATTGACTATATTTGCCGTAACTATACATTTCAACAGGTTATACTGAATTCCCGTTCAGTGTCCCATGAGATGTGGTATGTGATTCTACTGTAGTACAGTACACCCTAACCTGGTGGTCCTTGATTTCCTCTTACTCCAATTGGCCCTTCTACTCCTTGAGGACCAAGTAGTCCAGGTGGTCCTGAAGGAGAATAGGAAGTGATTCATATTGTTTCCTCTTACACAACCTCTCAACTCTCCTCTCAGTCCAACCTCTCAACTCTCCTCTCAATTCAACCTTCATTACTCTTATTCTGTTGTACTAACCTCTTGGTCCACGGTCTCCTCTAGGACCTGCTGGTCCCTCAGGTCCCTGTTGTCCAGGAGGACCAGGTGGTCCTGCTGTTCCCTGAGGTCCAACAGGTCCATCTCGTCCATCACGTCCTGGTACTCCTCTGAATGTAAACTGCAGTTCAGTGACATTGTTGGCCTCAAATGCAGTCTGTGTCTGTCCCAGTTGTAGGCATTGAGTGAAGAAGATGAAGAGAACTGTTTGAAGGACACCCATGACTTGTAGTATCAGAATTCTCTCCACTAGCTGGAATGATCACAGGATGTGGTTTGTGTATGCAGCATCAGTAGTAGATACTTATATACTATTCTTTAACTGATCCATGTTAGCACTAATGTAGGATAAATACCTTTTAAGGGTATTACTGAAGTATGTACCTATGTAACTACGCTGCATAAATTGATACTATACATAGTACCATCCTTGGGAGTTTGCAAGACAGAATATACGTAACTAGTACGTATACCGTACAGTATGTATGTAGTTGGTTGATGTACTGTATGTATTATAGTCCGTATTATTGATATGTGCCATGTAGTTGAGGCTGCATGTCCTCCAAACTGGGCTGTACTGGAATGTGTGTACGACATGTACTTGTCAAGGTTAGTGTACCTAGGTTGTATGCGGTGACATTCCTCATTTGTAGTGTGGAGGTTGGTGTGTTTTCCTATGAACATTGTATGATGTATGACATTCAGTTGTACCGCCCTTGTGGATTCAATCAGAGAGACCTGTTTGAAGGACAACCTTGGTTTGGAGCATGAGCGTAACACAAATAATGCATTTGTACACACACAGGCCATGTTCCCAAATCACAAGCCTGTTATGGTGTGTGGTTAGTCCAAGTGAAGGAGAAGAGAAGCAGTTGTGGGTCCAGGGGATTCCAGGGGTCAAGTGATCCCCTTGGCCTAGACCTTGACTTTATTTCGATAAATACAAAAATACTTTTGTAAGGACGCATGAGATACATCAGTAGTACTTAGTAAAGGACAAAGGTACATTGATACAGTAAACTTTCTTAGGATCCGCACTGTACAAAATATAATCAGCAAATCAACAATTTTCATTGTGTGTGCTCTTTGGGTGCCATTTTTGTATTATGCAATGAATGAAATGGCAGTAACCTTCATTACGCCATTGCTGCTACCTCGATCAATAAGAGTGATTACATGTTTTTGTTACTGTACATAAATATCAACAGTAATGATGCTCTCTTGTATATCACTGCCTATGGAGTCATGCACTATACATGTGACATGTCATTGATCACATCTCTTCATTAGTTGAACTCAGATGTACAGACTAAACCTCAAGTTCTATAAATGGTCCTAATGTTAGTGTAGTACTAAGTGTATGTGATGGTCCTATTTAACCATGTGTAATGTTCCCCAGTAACGAGTGTTATCTAATGACCTATCTATGGTGTACATATGCAATGAGTGATTTCAAGCTACTCGAATGTACATCTCCACACTTCTGGTAGCTGTAGCATCATGCTGACACCACCTCATCTCCACATCATCACTGAACATTGTATGATGTATGACATTCAGTTGTACCGCCCTTGCGGGTTCAATCAGAGAGACCTGTTTGAAGGACAACCTTGGCTTGGAGCATCAGTGTAGCACAAATAATGCATTGGTACACACACAGGCTGTCTGTTTTCAATTAAGTTTTGTTGTTCCTGTTAGAGGTTGGCATGTATACAGAGAGCACTGGGAGCATAACATCTGCACTGATGTACCAAACTTGAGTAATTTGTATGATTACGTATTGGTCAATGTACTTACATTACATATTGTGGTGAACTGTAAGTGGAGATGCTCATGGTGGGGCTCTGTGGATTACCTAACATACACATAAATTGCTTCTAATCTCACTCTGGAGCTGAGACACTACCTTCCCCACAGTACTCACAGTGACCTGTACAGGAACCACCTACTGCACACAAGTGTCAACAGTAATGATGCTTTCTTAGTGAGAGAAACCATTGTTACATACTTACCCTCTGTTATGTATACTTTACCAATGTCGAGAGAATTCTATTGAAGGAGCAAATACGTTAGTCAATGTATGGTGTAGTATGAATGGTAGAAATACGTAATTGTTATGCATTGATTCTGTTTTCAAGTATAAAAACATCCTCATCTGGAGGTCACAGGTTAGAATCTCACAACTGTTGATATGTAAAAGGTTCACACTCATCCACTCAATAACAGGTGATTGACTTCACTATTTGTCACCTTATCTATATTACTATTACAGTAGGCGCCAAAATAAACTTTGCGTTCCGTTCCGTCTAAACGCAGCTTCGTACTTTTTGCCTACGGAAAAAAAAACGAAAACGGAACGGAACGGAACGAAACGGAACTTGCGAAAAGACGGAGAGAACAAAATGTGTTGATTTGAACGTATTCTATCGAAGTACAGAACGATTTGGCTAGATATTCGATTATAAAGGTCTCATCGCTTTAGTACCGAATAAAACTACCACAAATGGATTCATCTAAGCAGTGAAGGCATCTTCCAGAATGAAGAAAATGGCGTTTCTCGATCGATCGATCCAGTGAACTCACCTCTTGATAAATTTACATATTATGACCCATTCCTGTTGTACGAATTCCTTCTTCTCTCAAACGAACTTGGATAATAGGTGATTTGATGCCATCTGAATAGCGAACTACAATACTCTGCTTTCTATAATGGCTGTAGACTATGGTTGCTTCATCGCACGTCTCTCTGAAGTACGTACATCGGACTTGAATGATACATAACGAAATGTACACACGTTTATAAAGTTATGTGTTAGTTAGCGTTGATGAACACCGTTCGCTTTTTGAGGAATAGAACGAAACGAAACGGTACAGACGGACGGAAAAAAGACGAAAACGGAACGATCCATTCGACCGTTTTGTATTAGTCTGTACGAAACGGAACGCAAAGTTTATTTTGGCGCCTACCATATGTAATCATGCACTGTCACATGCTCGTCACATGACCCAACTCCATATTAGCCAAGCTGAAGTGCAAGGCAGCTAATTGCTTTGCTGAGACAGTGGGTATACATATATGTACTGTATATATGTGTATTCGTATGTACTGTATATATGCGTATCTGTAGCATTCAATTCTTGACATCTTATTGTGCAAGAGTCATGTAGACTGCTACATGGCTATTCCTAGACAGTGATTCAGGTCCATCAGTTACTTCAATCGTCTTTGAAACACAACACAGTAGCACACCCAGCAAAATTTGAGTTGCTGATACAAAGTCTGGATCAATCAGCAACAGGACATGTAAATGTGTAGAGCAAGGTGTAAACATAACATGTGTGAGTATACTTTCTGGTCATCTGCTCAAAATACTTACGGAGATTCTCGCTGCACTTTATGTACGGTTCTTCGCTGGCTACTACAGTCCAGCTCATGTCAAGCTTCGGGTTGACCAGTAAATGCAATGGAACCAGCCATTCTCTCATCACATACCACTATACACATTACATGTTGTAATGTATCCTAATAATATGATGCACTTGTATGCTTTCAAGTGAGGCTTTGCATTTTACTGTATATCCTGGTTACAGTAGAACCACACCCTTGAGACCACCCAGGTGACCAGTTGATGTGTTCTAATTTGTGGGGTGGTCCTAATTCTAATGTTGATCGAAAGTGTAAGGTATCATCTGTGGTAGGAATGTTCATGATTGGAAGTAGTCCTATCACAGGAGTAGTCTACTTAGTGGGGTAATATTTATGTGAAGTTCTTCAACTTGAATCTACTTATTTTATTATTGAAGCTGCTAATACTTATTGCATCCTATGAGGGATATGCGCTATAATACGTACGTACATGTGCCATGTCATTCATCACATCTCTTCATTAGTTGATTCAGAACTCAGATGTACAGACTAAACCTCAAGTTCTATAAATGGTCCTAATGTTAGTGTAGTACTACTGTACTGACTGAAGGTAATGACCCCAAATCTCGCGTGTGGTCGACGAGCGCGCGCTTGACCTTTCAGAGGGCCTCGGGAGGCCTCACGAGTGATTATCACCTCGCGGGTGATTATTCTTCAATTTGAATTATTTCGCACGTCGATTTCAAGCGTATTTACGATTGATCGTGAGTATTCTAGCTGCAAGATGGGTAAGAATGAAGTCTTGATCGAATGGATCGATAAGAAGAAAGGAGATGCGGATTCTAATAGGGTGAACGTTAAGCACCTCCTCGTGAAAGACCCGAACGACATCACAGTCGGTACGATTGTAGCCATGAAGCACGGGAGGAAAGAATATAGAGGGAAAGTGACGAATCTATTGGAATGGAAGCCAAAGGCCACGAAAAGGAAGTTTGGGAAAAAGGTTCGTACACACGCGCGATAAATAGCATTGTAATATCATCGATAATACAAACGGTACGTTTGTACGTATTATCTATTATGTGCGTATAATGACGCAATAATAACGTATAATAAGTAGTCAACGTATGATCTATACTCTAATAACATAGACCACATTACGTATTCGCAATTCGAACTATCGTTATGATCAAGGTAAATATCAATGTATAATATTGTGCACATTAATTCAGAAGATTCCAGCAAGTGGGAAGAGAAATGTGTCAAGAATAAAGCCATGGTTAGCCTCTGGATCTCCCTGCAAATCCGATGATGAAGAGACTGCTGATGAAGTAAAGGAAAACGTACCTGTGAGAGACCAAGTGGAAACCAGCATGGATGCATCATGTATTCGAGAATGTGAGGATGAACAAGCCAGCAGGAAGGAAGAAAGTGAGGATAAACATAGTGAAAGCAACCAGGACATTGACAATGAGCATAGTGAGAAGAACCAGGACAGTGATGATGAACAAGCCAACAAAGAAAATCATTCATCTACAAACTATTCCCAACCACCTTATTTTTACCCACTCACTATTCTGAGCCACCATATTCACCCACTCACTATTCCCAGCCACCATATTCACCAACTCACTATTCTCGAACACCATACACACCCACTCGCTATTCCCGACGACCATACACACCCATTCGCTATTCCCAATCACCATACACACCCACTTGCTTTTCTCGACCTCCACACTTACCCACACGTTATTCCCGACCTTCATATTCACCCCCTCACTATTCCCGACCATCATATTCACCCACTCACTATTCCCGACCACCATATTCACCCACTCACTATTCCCGACCACCATATTCACCCACTCGCTATTCCCGACCTCCACACTCACCATATCACCATTCATATGCTCACTACGCACGCCACGATTTGTCTCCATACCCTTACAGATCTCATCACAGGTTTCAGTATCATCACTCTTTGTATCACATACCTTCTGGTAGGTCTCCTCATTCACATTATCATCACAGGTCACCCACACATCATGAACATTATGGACCATACATTGCACCCACAAACATTGACAGTACTGAAGATAAGATAGATCTTTCCAACATCATCGAAGGGAGTGGAGAACCAGACAGTCCAGTAAGGATTTTGCCAGCAGTTAAGGATGAGTGCTACAAAAAAGCATCCTCTCAAGTAAATTTTGCTGTGCTATTGACACGCAAATGTTTTACCAAGGCTGAAATGCGTCAGTCTAACTGCACTGGAGATTGTGGAAAGAAAACACTGTCACCAAGACGAATGTTGGCAGTAAAAAATTGTGTCTATTCTGTTTATCCAATCAAACCAGGTGAGACTGATGAGAGCACATGGAAGCGCTACAAAGTTGCCATAAATGAAAGCTGCCGGCGGCTGACAAGACATAAGAACTGGCGTGTTTAATGTTTGTATCATACAGTATGATAGCATCATATTATTGTACAGCATATATTATATACATATTTATATTTGTATTATGTTACATATATACATATTTACATATTTGCCGATATTCAAGCACCTTTGGGTATCCAGTGTCATTTTTGTACATGTTGCAGTTTAAAATTTAATAATAAAACTAGTACAAAGTAGTAATAGTAAGAATAAAAGTACAATTAAGTACAATGCTGTTAAGTTGAAGTTAAGTTTTAAAATGAAAAATTGCCTATTCTCCAGTTATTCCTCCCTTCTTCTCAATGATTTTGGGAAGAACAGCATGAACATGGGAGATGTAACGCTGGCACTTCATTTTTGACATGCGTGTTTGCCAAAACTGTTGAATTCCTTTCACCAGTTCTGATTTAGTTAGCGGTTTCACATTTCTGGCCAAATAGTGTTTCAATTCATGCCATACTCGCTCGATTGGATTCAAATCGGCACTGCTGGCTGGAGTCTTCCACCAGTTAATCTTCTCTTCCTCGTAAAATTTTCTCGACAATCCTGACGTATGCTTAGGATCATTATCCTGTTGAAATCGATAGCCACTTTCAAACTTGTCCAAAAATGGTAGGAGATGATCACGTAGAATATCAATGTACAGTGCAGAGTCCATTATGGTATCAAAGATACAAATTTTGGTGGCTCCCTTCATTGAAATACCAGCCCAAACGTGAACCTTTACTGCATGCTTTGGAGCTGGCTTGAGGATTCTCTCTTTGCCGACTTTTACTCGCATGTTCCTGGCATATCTAGTCAGTTGCACAGTACTTTCGTCCGTCCAAATGATGTCATCAAACATGTCACCTTTGTCTAAGCACTCGCGGGCAAATAGCGTCCTTTTCTCTTTATTTGCCTCGGAGATCATGGGTCCATGTCGTGTTTTCACAACAGTCCATTGCAGTTTGGTCCTCATGAAAGTCCTCAGGGTCGAGAAGAAATTTTCATTCCAAATCGCTTCGATATAAGGTAGGTTAACTCCCTCGAAGAAATTTCGTCATCGCGTACTAACTGCTCCTCAATAAAACTAGCAATTCCCATCGTTATCTTGGAATTTCGTCCAGTCCGAAAGTTATCCTCAAGTCCTAGGTTGGAATTCCAACGGTGTAACCATTTTCTAACTGTCTTCGCTGTAGTTGTAACTCCTTCTTCGCGCAAACGAGCGAGTATTTGCGAAGTAGTCTTTCCTTGCTGCTGCAGAGTAACAATTCGTCTTCGGTTGTACGTTGACAATCGAGTAGGCATCGCTAGTTCTAACAGATCGATCGTTCGATTGAATTCGAAGAAACTGAATTTGACGCCTCGGGTCGGTGCTAATTAGACGAGGCCTCGTAAGGCCTCCTGAGGCCTCGAAGGATGTCAAAAGACGCTCGCGAGGTTGTCGTGTTATTACTTTCAGTCAGTACTGTAAGTGTATGTGATGGTCCTAGTTGACCATGTGTAATGTTCCCCAGTAATGAGTGTTATCTAATGGCCTATCTGTGGTGTAAGTATGCAATGAGTACTAGTGATTTTAAGCTACTCGAATGTACACCTCCACACCTCTGGTAGCTGTAGCCGGACCCCAGGTATTAGTAGGACTGCACCACCTCATCTCCACATCATCACTGATGGTCTTTCCCAGTTTCTTCTTGAACCAAGGTTGGTCAGGATTGTCACAACAAGTGGAACCCAACACACAGGAAGCACCAGAACTGTCCCACAACTGATCAGGGTAGAGGTGGTAACTAATGGCGCTACTTCCACTAGGATTTCCAGAATCACAATAATAGTCATTTTGAATGAAGTTTGGTAGAGTAGCTGTAGTCCCTAGACTAGTGCAAGGACAGTTGATTCCGCGTAATCCACTTTTTGTTGGGTTAGCATTTAGTCCTACAGCGTAAGTCCAGAGATGACTCCTCGGTGCGTTTCTATGAGTTGTAGAAATCCCATGTACGTAGTTGATGGTATCTGGAGTTGAAGATGCCTTTGAATAATAAAATCCCTCTGGATGACCGTATTGGTATGCTTCAACCATTCCACAGACTTCAGTGTAGTTGTGTCCATAAGAGTTGAAGTAAACTGAAGTACAACCACGCGGTACATTTCTACTACAGTACCATTTTCCGTTAGCTTGAAACCTCTGTAGTGGTTGTGGACACACATCCCTTTCACTCATATTAAAGTACCCGGTCCTCATCCAGACCCCTTCTCCACAGTGAGGTGTCCATTCAGGTAGCAATACACTCTACTAACATTGTTGTCAGTTTGGTTTCTTATCCAGTAAAGCCCATCAGGTCCCCCCACTGGTATGTCAGCACAGCTCTCAGCAGGGTTCTCTCTGGTGTATCCTATTGTAGGGTTAAGACGAAAACGGAACGATCCGTTCGACCGTTTCGTATATCTGTCCAAGCGTTTCTTAGGACAACCATGACTTGTAGTATCAATCTCCTCTTTCCTGTCATGGAACACTGAGTGTGGTCTTTATATAGCATTGTATGTAATACCAGTTTGTAGACATTTTATATTGTTCTCTAGTCTGTGTAATCTTGTATTAGATATCCATTTATGTATACTGGCTAACTATATTATTGCATAATTGTATGAGTTCCATGCAGTGTGTTCCCTGTGTCATTGTACTGTGTGTGGTAGGTGGTGGGGTGAGAGGGCATGTTAGTGCTGAGTGTCTGCAACTAGTGATGAATATGATTAATGTGTTTATTCTGTGACCCCTAGCTCCTCCTGTTGAGTGTTTTGTGTGTCCCTGTTCCTCTAATGTTGTGATATTCATGTGCTGTGTTTGTGTGTGTTGTGTGTTGTTGTCATGGCAACAATTCCCAATCCAATAGAGCCATGTCAGCCACCTCTGTGTTGTAGATCCTCTGATGTGTGTGACACAGTGCAACCTGTGTGGGTGACCACCTCACTACCACAGTCACCTGTATACAGTGGACACTAGTATGTATTTGAGTGGTGGAGTGAACTGATATGTACTGTACTGTACACTGTAGTGAACAGTACATTTGGTGTTCATTTTGCAATGATTTTAGATTCACCTTGAAAGTGTACATTGTATGGATATTCAGTTTGTCATGTAGTGACCTCTTTGAAGGAGTTGAGGTTGTCTGGTGTGTTTACAGCAGTAGTGCAGCAGTGGGTGCACAGTCACATGTTTATCATGTGACTACCAATAAATGTAGTTTGTTGTGCATGTTGTTATTATCAATTGAGTCCACAAGTGATGTGGATTGTATATCACTGCCTATGTAGTCATGCACTATACATGTGACATGTCATTGATCACATCTCTTCATTATTTGAACTCAGATGTACAGACTAAACCTCAAGTTCTATAAATGGTCCTAATGTTACTGTAGTACTAAGTGTAGGTGATGGTCCTAGTTGACCATGTGCAATGTTCCCCAGTAACAAGTGTTATCTCATGACCTATCTATGGTGTAAGTATGCAATGAGTGATTTCAAGCTACTCGAATATACAGCTCCACACTTCTGGTAGCTATTGCTGTACCCCAGTGATCATCATGCTGACACCACCTCATCTCCACATCATCACTGATGGTCTTTCCCAGTTTCTTCTTGAACCAAGGTTGGTTAGGATTGTCACAACAAGTGGAACCAGACACACAGGAAGCACCAGAACTGTCCCACAACTGATCAGGGTAGAGGTGGTTATGAATGAAGCTATTTCCACTAGGATTTCCAGAATCACAATAATAGTCATTTTGAATAAAGTTTGGTAGAGTAGCTGTAGTCCCTAGACTAGTACAAGGACAGTTGCTTTCACGATATCTACTGTCTGTTTGGTTAGCATATAGTCCTACAGCATAGGTCCAGAGATGGCTTCTTGATGATCGTCCATGTGATATGGAAATTCCCCCATAGATATATTGATCATTTATAGTCGAAGATGCTGATGAACCAGCAAATGCACGTGTTCGACCATACTGATATGCTTCAATCATTCCACAGACTTCAGTGTACTTGTGTCCATAAGAGTTGAAGTAAACTGAAGCACAACCACGCTGTACATTTCTACTACAGTACCATTTTCCATTAGCTCGAAACCTCCGTAGTGGTTGTGGACACACATCCCTTTCACCCATATTAAAGTACCCGGTCCTCATCCAGACCCCTTCTCCACAGTGAGGGTGTCCATTCAGGTAGCAATACACTCTACTAACTTTGTTGTCAGATTGGTTTATTATCCAGTATAGCCCATCAGGTTTCCTTGGTGATATGTCGGCACAGTTGTAAGCTGGGTTCTCCCCGGTGTATCCTATTGTAGGGTTACAGCTTGTTGTTCCTGGTGTGTTGGACCTGTTATTGAGTTCCTCCACAATGATGTCCTTCAACTTGTAATATAGTTCAGTTTTGATGTGTTGTTCAACATTGCTGTCCAGAGTGGTTATTCCTGGAGGTCCCGGAGGACCACGAGGACCTTGTGGACCACGGCTTCCCTCAATTCCTTGTCTTCCTGGTGGTCCTTGTACCCCACTGAATCCTTGAGGACCTATAGTACACGGATTGTATATTGGTAACATGTGTGTACATGGATTGTTTTTGTGTTATGTGTATTTATGGTATATATCAATGACTATAGCAGTGCTGAAAATAGCAGTTGGTCATTTTTCATTTTCCGTTTTTTTCGTTGGTGCGGACATTCCAATTAACAGTCGGCCATCTTGTCCAAACAAAATGGTTGATCGCTGACGCACGTTTTGAGAACCGTCGCTTGTTAACACCAAAGAGACAATTGAACGAAGTGTGAAACGTTTCAGTGGACGGTATTAGGATGAAGAGAGGTGCTTCTCAAGTGTCTGAGGACTAACCTGCGTGTAAGCTAGCTGTTACTTACAAAACCTCCAAGAAGTGGTGCACGGACTTGGATCGCAAGCGTCACACCATATCATGGCTTGACTGCGACACGATATCATACGGTGGGAAGAGGATATTTAAGTGCTTGAAGTGCTCAGTCTGCAGCAAGTTTTTAAGGTGAGCATCATGGGTCAACGCAATTTCAGCAATCGATGGATCGTTGGTGCAGATTCAGTTCGTACGAGCAACGTGAAGGACCACACTCAGTCGAATCAGCACACACATGCCATGCTGCTGCTTAAAAAAGAGCAAGGAAGACCTGCAGGCCTAGGAGTCGCCTATTGATGAACCGACATGATCATGATGACCCTATTGTGTTGCAGTAACCATTGCTTAACTTTAGGACAAACCTGCGTGTAAGCTAGCTGTTATTTACGAAACCTTCTTGTTGCAGTAACCATTGCTTTGTTTTAGTTTTCCTGTATTGCTGTCTTTTGTGTTTACTTGACACTATTTTATGATCAGTAAGATGTGTTCACAGTTGTCGAAATAATGTCTGACCATATTATTCAAGCATCCAACCAAAATTTAGTTTGGTTAGACATGTTTCCTAACATAGACAAACATTTATTTTCAGCACTGCTACAGTGTTACCTTTTGTACACACTAGTTACATATTTAATATTCTGAAGTGTAGAGTGTATTATGATTTATGGTAACAGCATCTCCTCCCATGTACAGTGTGTGCTCAGTAGATTGGAAGTGCTCCAGTTAACACTTCACCTATGTTTGCATAAACTGTAGATACTGTCCTATTTCCCATGACATGTGTATCATACGTCCATACCTGGTGGTCCTGTGTCACCCCTCACTCCCCTTGGTCCTTCCAATCCGTCAGGACCACGTGGTCCAGGTGGACCTGAAGGAGAATAAGTAGAGATTTGTATAGTCACTTGTGTAGCCATTCTCAACTCTCCTCTCAGTCCAACCTCTCAACTCTCCTCTCAGTCCAACCTCTCAACTCTCCTCTCAGTTCAACCTCTCAACTCTCCTCTCAGTCCAACCTCTCAACCGGCCATCCACTCAGTCCAACTTCTCAACTCTCCTCACAGTTCAACCTCTCAACTCTCCTCACAGTTCAACCTCTCAACTCTCCACTCAGTCCAACCTCTCAACTCTCCTCACAGTTCAACCTCTCAACTCTCCTCTCAGTCCAACCTCTCTATTTCCTCTCAGTTCAACATCTCACATCTCCTCTCAGTCCAACCTCTCAACTCTCCTCTCAGTCCAACTCTCAACTCTCCTCTCAGTCCAACCTCTCAACTCTCCTCTCAGTCCAACTTCTCAACGCTCCTCTCAATCCAACCTTCAGTACATTCCCTTATTCTTTTGTACTAACCTCTTGGTCCACGGTCTCCTCTAGGACCTGTTCGTCCTGCTGTTCCCTGAGGTCCAACAGGTCCATCTCGTCCGTCACGTCCTGGTACTCCTCTGAATGTGAACTGCAGTTCAGTGACATTGTTGGCCTCAAATGCAGTCTGTGTCTGTCCCAGTCGTAGGCATTGAGTGAATAAGATTGCGAGAACTGTTTGAAGGACAACCATGACTTGTAGTATCAATCTCCTCTTTCCTGTCATGGAACACTGAGTGTGGTCTTTATATAGCATTGTATGTGGTACCAGTTTATGAACAATTTATATTGTTCTCTAGTCTGTGTAATCTTGTATTATATATCCAATTATGTATACTGGTTATCTATATTATAACATAATTGTATGTGTTCAATGCAGTGTGTTCCCTGTGTCATTGTACTGTGTGTGGTAGGTGGTGGGGTGAGAGGGCATGTTAGTGCTGAGTGTCTGTAACTAGTGATGAATATGATTAATGTGTTTATTCTGTGACCCCTAGCTCCTCCTGTTGAGTGTTTTGTGTGTCCCTGTTCCTCTAATGTTGTGATATTCATGTGTTGTGTTTGTGTGTGTTGTGTGTTGTTGTCATGGCAACAATTCCCAATCCAATAGAGCCATGTCAGCCACCTCTGTGTTGTACATCCTCTGATGTGTGTGACACAGTGCAACCTGTGTGGGTGACCACCTCACTACCACAGTCACCTGTATGCAGTGGACACTAGTATGTATTTGAGTGGTAGAGTGAACTGATATGTACTGTACTGTACACTGTATGTGAACACTACATTTGGTGTTCGTTTGCAATGATTTGAGATTCACCTTGAAAGTGTACATTGTACCGATATTCAGTTTGTCATGTAGTGACCTCTTTGAAGGAGTTGAGGTTGACTGGTGTGTTTACAGCAATACTACAACAGTGGGTGCACAGTCACATGTTTATCATGTGACTACCAATAAATGTCCTTTGTTGTGCATGTTGTTATTATCAATTGACTCCACAAGTGATGTGGATTGTATATCACTGCCTATGTAGTCATGCACTATACATGTGACATGTCATTCATCATATCTCTTCATTAGTTGAACTCAGATGTACAGACTAAACCTCAAGTTTAATGAATGGTCCTAATGTTAGTGTAGTACTAAGTGTAGGTGATGGTCGTAGTTGACCATGTGTAATGTTCCCCAGTAACAAGTGTTATCTAATGTCCTATCTATGGTGTGTGTGAATAGTGATTTCAAGCTACTCGAATGTACAGCTCCACACTTTTGGTAGCTGTTGCTCTACTGAAGTCACCATCCCGATCACACCACCTCATCTCCACATCATCACTGATGGTCTTTCCCAGTTTCTTCTTGAACCAAGGTTGGTCAGGATTGTCACAACAAGTGGAACCCAATGCACAGGAAGCACCAGAACTGTCCCACAGCTGATCAGGGTAGAGGTGGTTATTATTGTAGTCACTTCCACTAGGATTTCCAGAATCACAATAATAGTCATTTTGAATGAAGTTTGGTAGAGTAACTGTAGTCCCTAGTCTAGTACAAGGACAGTTGCTTTTCCTATATCTACTGTTTGTTGGGTTAGCTTGTAGTCCTACAGCATAAGTCCAGAGGTGGCTTCTTGGTGTTTTTCCATGAGTTATGGAAATGCCATATACGTAGTTGATATCATCTGGAGTTGAAGATGCTGGTGAGTGGTAAAAAGCATGCCTTGCTCCATACTGGTAGGCTTCAATCATTCCACACACTTCAGTGTAGTTGTGTCCATAAGAGTTGAAGTAAACTGAAGTACAACCCTGCTGTACATTTTTACTACAGTATAGCTGTCCGTTAGTGTAAAACTTCTGTAGTGGTTGTGGACACACATTCCTTTCATTCATATTAAAGTACCCGGTCCTCATCCAGACCCCTTCTCCACAGTGAGGGTGTCCATTCAGGTAGCAATACACTCTACTAACATTGTTGTCAGTTTGGTTTCTTATCCAGTAAAGCCCATCAGGTCTCCCCACTGGTATGTCAGCACAGCTCTTTGATGCATTTTCTCTGGTGTTTCCTATTATAGGATTAGTCCTTGTTGTTCCTGGTGTGTTGGACCTGTTGTTGAGTTCCTCAGCAATGATGTCCTTCAACTTGTAATATAGTTCAGTTTTGATGCGTTGTTCAACATTGCTGTCCAGAGTGGTTATTCCCGGAGGTCCCGGAGGACCACGAGGACCTTGTGTACCTCTTGGACCATGGCCTCCCTCCATTCCTTGTCTTCCTGGTGGTCCTTGAGGACCTGAGAATTCCAAAACAATATTTGACTAAAGAATGTCTCTATACAATGTACTCACTGTATTACCGTATGTATATACACTACATGAGCATATGTACAGTATACTGAACCAAATAGTTAGATAGTACTGTCAATTAGTATTACCCTAGCATGCAGGTATATGTCAGACTGTTATTGTCAAGTAAATGAGCATTTTATATCCAGTGGAATATCTCTCCCATGAGGAATAATATTTTATGTACAGTAACTGACTATATTTGTCGTAACTATACATTTCAACAGGTTATACTAAGTTCCTGTTCAGTGTCCCATGAGATGTGGTATTTGATTCTACAGTAGTACAGTACACCCTAACCTGGTAGTCCTTGATTTCCTCTTACTCCAATTGGCCCTTCCACTCCTTGAGGACCACGTGGTCCAGGTGGTCCTGAAGGAGAATAGGAAGTGATTCATATTGTTTCCTCGTATGCCAACCACCCAACTCTCCTCTCAGTCCAACCTCTCAACTCTCCTCTCAGTCCACCCTTCGTTACTCTTATTCTGTTGTACTAACCTTTTGGTCCATGGTCTCCTCTAGGACCTGCTGGTCCCTCAGGTCCCTGTTGTCCGGGAGGACCAGGTGGTCCTGCTGTTCCCTGAGGTCCAACAGGTCCATCTCGCCCATCACGTCCCGGTACTCCTCTGAATGTGAACTGCAGTTCAGTGACATTGTTGGCCTCAAATGCAGTCTGTGTCTGTCCCAGTTGTAGGCATTGAGTGAATAAGATGAAGAGAACTGTGTGAAGGGCAGCCATGACTTGTAGTATCAGAATTCTCTCCACTAGCTGGAATGATCACAGGATGTGGTATATGTATGCAACATCATTAGTAGATACTTTTATACTATTCTTTAACTGATCCATGTAGCACTAATGTAGGATAATACCTTTTAAGGATAAAGTATGTATCTGTACTGTAACAACTACATTGCATAAATTGATACTATACATAGTACCATCCTTGGTAGTTTGCAAGACAGAATATTACTAGTATGTATACTGTACAGTATGTATGTAGTTGGTTGATGTACTGTATGTATTATAGTCTGTATTGTTGATATGTACCATGTAGTTGAGGCTGCATGTCCTCTGAGCTGGGCTGTACTGGAATGTGTGTACGACATGTACTTGTCAAAGTTAGTGTACATAGGTTGTATGGGGTGACATTCCTCAGTTGTAGTGTGGAGGCTGGTGTGTTTTCCTATGAACATTGTATGATGTATGACATTCAGTTGTACCGCCCTTTTGGGTTCAATCAGAGAGACCTGTTTGAAGGACAACCTTGGCTTGGAGCAGCATTGGAACACAAATATTACATTTGTACACACACAGGCCATGTTCCCAAATTACAAGCCTGTTAGGATTAGTCCAAGTGAAGGAGAAGAGAAGCAGTTGTGGGTCCAGGGGGTCAAGTGATCCCTTGGCCTAGACCTTGACTTTATTTCGATAAATACAAAATACTTTTGTAAGGACACATGAGATACATCAGTAGTACTTAGTAAAGGACAAAGGTACATTGATACAGTAAACTTTGTTAGGATCCGCACTGTACAAAATATAATCAGCAAATCAACAATTTTCATCGTATGTGCTCTTTGGGTGCCATTTTTGTATTATGCAACAAATGAACTGGCAGTAACCTTCATTACGCCACTGCTGCTACCTCAATCAATAAGAGTGATTACATGTGTTTGGCCTACTGTACATAAATATCAACAGTAATGATGCTTTCTTAGTGAGAGATACCATTGTTGCATACATGCCTTCAATTATGTATACCTCACTATTTTTGAAAGCATTTTATCAAAGAACACTTACACAAGTCAGTAATGTGGAGTCCACATGGCAGGAATTATTTTACTATTTGTTATGCATTGATTCTGTTTTTAGTGATTGACAACACTATGTATTGTCACCTTCTCTATATTATTACAGTTATGTGATTATGCACTGTCACATGCTTGTCATGTGATGCAACTGAACTATTTGGCTGGCTGAAAAGCCAGGCAACAAATCCTGATGCTCAAGTCACCATGCATTTGTATTGTTCTATCTATCTATCTATCTATCTATCTATTTATCTATCTATCTATGTATCAGATTCTATGTGTGTGTGTGTGTGTGTGTGTGTGTGTGTGTATGTGTGTGTGTGTGTGTTCTATCCATAGCATTCAATTCTTGACACCTCAATTGCACAAGAGGCATGCTGACTGCTACGTAGCCACTCCTTGACAGTGATTTAGGTCAATCATCTCAAACACAGTACAGTAGCACACCCAGCAAAATTGAAGGTCGTTAAAAGTTTTTTGATTGATCAGTAACAGGACGTGGGAATTTGTAGAACAAGGTGTAAACGTGATATGTATGAGTGTACTTTCCAGTCCATCTGCTCAAAATCATTCATGGTTGTCAATTCTTGGTACACTCTATGTACAGTTCTTCACTTGCTACTACAATCACAGCTCATCTCAAGCCGCAGGTTGACCAGAAAATACAAGGAACCAACCATTTTCTCATCACCATGCACACAACATGTTTACTTATCCCAATAATATCATGCACCTGTATGTTTTCAAGTGCGGATTTACCTATGTGTACCCTAGGTACAGCAGAACCACACTATTGAGACCACCTAGGTAAACAGTCGATATGTTTCCATTTTTCAGGTGGTCCCAATTTTATGGGACCACCTGACAAGTGTATAGTGTATGAGGGTTATGCACTATACATGTGACATGTCATTCATCACATCTCTTCATTAGTTGAACTCAGATGTACATACTAAACCTCAATTTCTATACATGGTCCTAATGTTAGTGTAGTACTAAGTGTAGGTGATGGTCCTAGTTGACCATGTGTAATGTTCCCCAGTAATGAGTGTTATCTAATGACCTATCTATGGTGTAAGTATGCAATGAGTGATTTCAAGCTACTCGAATGTAGAGCTCCACACTTCTGGTAGCTGTAGCCTCAGCCCAGTGATTATCATGCACACACCACCTCATCTCCACGTCATCACTGATGGTCTTTCTCAGTTTCTTTTTGAACCAAGGTTGGTCAGGATTGTCACAACAAGTGGAACCAGACACACAGGAAGCACCAGAGCTGTCCCACAACTGATCAGGGTAGAGGTGGTTATCATTGTATGTGTTTCCACTAGGATTTCCAGAATCACAATAATAGTCATTTTGAATGAAGTTTGGTAGAGTAGCTGTAGTCCCTAGTCTAGTACAAGGACAGTTGTACCTGTGCCATGTTCTGGTTGTTGGGTTAGCTTGTAGTCCTACAGCATAAGTCCAGAGGTGATTTCTCGGTGATTTTCCATGAGTTATAGAAATCCCATATACATAGTTGATATCATCTGGAGTTGAAGATACCTTTGAATGATAAAATCCATTTGGTGCACCATATTGGTATCCTTCAATCACTCCACACACTTCAGTGTAGTTGTGTCCATAAGAGTTGAAGTAAACTGAAGTACAACCAAGCCGTACATTCCTCCTACAGTACCACTTTCCACTAGCTTGAAACCTCTGTAGTGGTTGTGGACACACACCCCTTTCACTCATATTAAAGTACCCGGTCCTCATCCAGACCCCTTCTCCACAGTGAGGGTGTCCCCTCAGGTAGCAATACACTCTACTAACATTGTTGTCAATTTGGTTTCTTATCCAGTAAAGCCCATCAGGTCTCCCCACTGGTATGTCAGCACAGCTCTCAGCTGGGTTCCCTCTGGTGTATCCTATTGTAGGATTACACCTTGTTGTTCCTTGTGTGTTGGACCTGTTGTTGAGTTCCTCCACAATGATGTCCTTCAATTTGTAATATAGTTCAGTTTTGATGAGTCGTTCAACATTGCTGTCCAGAGTGGTTATTCCCGGAGGTCCCGGAGGACCAGGAGGACCTTGTGCTCCTCTTGGACCACGAACTCCCTCAATTCCTTGTCTTCCTGGTGGTCCTTGAGGACCTGAGCATTCCAAAGCAATATTTGACTGAAACTTTTTGCTATACACTGTGCTTAATGTAATACAGTACAGTGCAAAAAAGGTAATGATAATTTTGTTTAGCATTTATCGGTTAACGGATAAGCGTTAACAGATATCCACTATTTACTTTTTTGAAAAACGTGAACCGTTAATTCGTAACATATGGCAGAACTTACCAACAGAGGTTCCAGCCTAAGGCCTTCCTAGGTAAGATGACAGTAATCCTCGATATTTGTAGCCTTTATCCTCCAGCAGTTCAACCATCTACGTAGCAGTAGTTCTGTCATCCTCTTCCATCTTCTCGATTATTTTAATCATTTCTGCATTAAGCTTTGACAGTCTACCAGATTCATGGATTCCATGCGAGAGTTCCTTCCAAATACCTTGTATCTCGGTTAAGCTGTGTTAACAACGAGCCTCGACCGATAGAAATCAACATTTATTGGAAAATTGTTAACGGTTATCCAAAATCATTTAGTTCCATCTGTTAATGATTCTCGGATAAAAGGGAACTTTAAACGGTTATTGGTTAACATTTATTGGTTAGTATTACCTTTATTTTGCTCCATACCGTACACTACATGAGCATGTGTGCAGCTTAATGAACCACATGTGTGGATAGTACTATCAGTTTGTATTACCCACACATACAGGTATTGTCATTCTGTTATTGTCAGGTAAATGTCGAGCATTTTATATACAGTGGAAAACTCTCATGTCAAATTATATCTTAAGCACAGTATTTAACAGGCTATATTAACTGTTACTAGACATTTCAACAGGTTATACTGAATTCCTGTTCAGTGTCCCATGAGATGTGGTATGTGATTCTCCTGTAGTACAGTACACCCTAACCTGGTGGTCCTTGATTTCCTTTTACTCCAATTGGCCCTTCCACTCCTTGAAGACCATGTGGTCCAGGTGGTCCTGATGGGGAATAGGAAGTGATTCATATCGTTTCCTCTTATGCCAACCTCTCAACTCTCCTCTCAGTTCAACCTCTCAACTCTCCTCTCAGTCCAACCTCTCAAATCTCCTCTCAGTCCAACCTCAGAACTCTCCTCTCAGTCCAACCTCTCAACTCTCCTCACACTCCAACCTCTCAACTCTCCTCTCAGTCCGACCTCTCAACTCTCCTCTCAGTTCAACCTTCATTACTCTTATTCTGTTGTACTAACCTCTTGGTCCAGGTTCTCCTCTAGGACCTGCTGGTCCCTCAGGTCCCTGTTGTCCAGGAGGACCAGGTGGTCCTGCTGTTCCCTGAGGTCCAACAGATCCATCTCGTCCGTCACGTCCTGGTACTCCTCTGAATGTGAACTGCAGTTCAGTGACATTGTTGGCCTCAAATGCAGTCTGTGTCTGTCCCAGTTGTAGGCATTGAGTGAATAAGATGAAGAGAACTGTTTGAAGGACAGCCATGACTTGTAGTATCAGAATTCTCTCCACTAGCTGGAATGATCACAGGATGTGGTTTGTGTATGCAGCATCATTAGTAGATACTTTTATACTATTCTTTAACTGATCCATGTAGCACTAATGTGGGATAAATACCTTTTAAGGGCATTACTAAAGTATGTATCTGTACTGTAACAACTACGTCGCATAAATTGATACTATACATAGTACCATCCTTGGTAGTTTGCAAGACAGAATATAACTAGTACGTATACTGTACAGTACGTATGTACGTATGTAGTTGGTTGATGTACTGTACGTATTATAGTCTGTATTGTTGATATGTACCATGTAGTTGAGACTGCATGTCCTCCGAACTGGGCTGTACTGGAATGTGTGTACGACATGTACTTGTCAAAGTTAGTGTACCTAGGTTGTATGGGGTGACATTCCTCAGTTGTAGTGTGGAGGCTGGTGTGTTTTCCTATGAACATTGTATGATGTATGACATTCAGTTGTACCGCCCTTGTGGGTTCAATCAGGGAGACCTGTTTGAAGGACAACCTTGGCTTGGAGCATCAGCAGAACACAAATAATGCATTTGCACACACATAGGCCATGTTCCCAATCACAAGCCTGTTAGGGTGTGTGGTTAGTCCAAGTGAAGGAGAAGAGAAGGTACATAATCCGTATATAGCATGGGTCATTGGTGAAGTTCACCAGACAGGTGTACTTGCATGATGTATGTACTCTATTTTATTATCAGATTGTTTTCTCAGGGTAGGTTTGTATTCAAGTGTGGTATCTCTCCCCTGAAAAATAACTGTAAAATGATTGAATATGGGACGATAATTATGGTCTGTTTTCAATTGAGTGTTGTTATTCCTGTTAGAGGTTGCCATGTATACAGAGAGCACTGGGAGCATAACATCTGCACTGATGTACCAAACTTGAGTACTCTGTATGATTACGTAATGATCAATGTACTTACATTACATATTGTGGTGAACTGTAAGTGGAGATGCTCATGGTGGAGCTCTGTGGATTACCTAACATACACATAAATTGCTTCTAATCTCACTCTGGAGTTGAGACACTACCTTCTCCACAGCACTCATAGAGACCTGTACAGGAACCACCTACTGCACACAAGTGTCAACAGTAACGATGCTTTCTTAGTGACAGAAACCATTGTTATATACTTACCCTCTGTTATGTATACTTTACCAATGTTGAAAGCATGTTATTGAAGGAGCACTTACATTAGTCAATGTATTGTGTAGTATAAATGGTAGAAATAATTGTACTAATTGTTATGCGTTGTTTCTGTTTTTAAGTGTAAAAACCTCCTCATCTGGAGGTCACAGGTTGGAATCTCACAACTGTTGATATGTGAAAGGTTCACACTCATCCACCTATAACAGGTGATTGACTGCACTGATTGTCACCTTATCTATATTACTATTATGTAATCATGCACTATCTCATGCTTGTCACATGACGCAACTCCATATTTGCCAAGCTCAAGAACAAGGCAGCTAAGTGTGCACGTTGCTGAGACAGTGGGTGTTTGTGTGTATGTACGTATATAATATATACGTTTCTGTAGCGTTTAATTCTTGATACCTCAATTGCACAAGAGTCACACAGATTGCTAAATAGCTATTCCCAGACAGTGATTCAGGTCCACCAGTTGTCTCAATCATCTTTGAAACACAACACAGTAGCACACCCAGCAAAATTTGAGTTGCTGATCCAAAGTCTGGATCGATCAGCAACAGGACATGTAAATGTGTGGAGCAAGGTGTATACATAACATGTGTGGGTGTACTTTGTGGTCCATCTGCTCAAAAATACTTACAGAGATTCTTGCAGCACTTTATGTACAGTTCTTCACTGGCTACTACAGTCCAGCTCATCTCAAGCTTCAGGTTGACCAGTAAATGCAATGGAACCAGCCATTCTCTCATCACATACCACTGTACACACTACATGTTGTAACGTATCCTAATGATATCATGCACTTGTATACTTCCAAGTGAGGCTTTGCATTTTACTGTCTATCCTAGTTACAGTAGAACCATACAATTGAGATCACCCAGGTGACCAGTTATGTGTTCTCATTTGTGGGGTGGTCCTAATTCTAATGTTGATCGAAAGTGTAAGGTATCATCTGTAGTAGGAATGTTCAGGATTGGAAGTATAGTCCTATCACAGGAGTAGTCTACTTAGCGGGGTAATATTCATGTGAAGTTCTTCAAATTGAATCTAATTATCTTATTATTGAAGCTGCTAATACTTTACAGCGGTAGTGCAGCAGCGGGTACACAGTCACATGTTTATCATGTGACTACCAATAAATGTTGCTGTGCATGTTGTTATTATCAATTGACTCCACAAGTGATGTGGATTGTATATCACTGCCTATGTAGTCATGCACTACACATGTGACATCTTCGATGCATTCTCTCTGGTGTTTCCTATTATAGGATCCGTCCTTGTTGTTCCTGGTGTGTTGGACCTGTTGTTGAGTTCCTCCACAATGATGTCTTTCAACTTGTAATATAGTTCAGTTTTTATGCGTTGTTCAACATTGCTGTCAAGAGTGGTTATTCCTGGAGGTCCCGTAGGACCACGAGGACCTTGTGGACCACGGCTTCCATCAATTCCTTGTCTACCTGGTGGTCCTTGTACCCCACTGAATCCTTGAGGACCTGTAGTACACGGATTTTATATTGGTAACACGTGTGTACATGGATTGTATTTCTCAGCTCTCTTCTCAGTCCAACGTCTCAACTCTCCTCTCAGTCCAACCTCTCAAATCTCCTCTCAGTCCAACCTCTCAAATCTCCTCTCAGTCCAACCTCTCAACTCTCCTCTCAGTCCAACCTCTCAACTCTCCTCTCAGTCCAACCTCTCAAATCTCCTCTCAGTCCAACCTCTCAAATCTCCTCTCAGTCCAACCCCTCAACTCTCCTCTCAGTCCAACCTCTCAAATCTCCTCTCAGTCCAACCTCTCAACTCTCCTCTCAGTCCAACCTCTCAACTCTCCTCTCAGTCCAACCTCTCAAATCTCCTCTCAGTCCAACCTTCAGTACATTCCCTTATTCTGTTGTACTAACCTCTTGGTCCACGGTCTCCTCTAGGACCTGCTGTTCCCTGAGGCCTGTGTGTCCTGTTCCTCTAATGTTGTGATATTCATGTGCTGTGTTTGTGTGTGTTGTGTGTTGTTGTCATGGCAACAATTCCCAATCCAATTGAGCCATGTCAGCCACCTCTGTGTTGTACATCCTCTGATGTGTGTGACACAGTGCAACCTGTGTGGGTGACCACCTCACTACCACAGTCACCTGTATACAGTGGACACTAGTATGTATTTGAGTGGTGGAGTGAAGTGATATGTACTGTACTGTACACTGTAGTGAACACTACATTTGGTGTTCATTTTGCAATGATTTGAGATTCACCTTGAAAGTGTACATTGTATCGATATTCAGTTTGTCATGTAATGACCTCTTTGAAGGAGTTGAGGTTGTCTGGTGTGTTTACAGCAGTAGTGCAGCAGTGGGTGCACAGTCACATGTTTGTCATGTGACTACCAATAAATATAGTTTGTTGTGCATGTTGTTATTATCAATTGACTCCACAAGTGATGTGGATTGTACCGTAGGGCGGAAAAATTTCACGAGGAGAAATTTTCGCTATTTTCGCGAATGGCTCAAATTCGCGAAATTTTTAGCGTGAAAATTTGTTTGCGCGAAATTTACCCTGAGAACAGATCTCCTTATAGATATGATATCCCCTCACGGAACGTAGAATCGAAAACGTTCCTCCTGCCATAGCATCCTACCGATCGCCACAGTACCGTTGTCACTGTGATCAGCCATTTAACGATACACGTGAACGACTATGATGTCAATGAACAGGGAAAACATGAAAAAACGCACAATCACAGGCAGCGAGTGGCGAAATTAAAACCGCAAAAACGCATTTTCAGTGCGAATTCGCGAATTTTTCTTCCACAAAATTTTCCCTCCCTACGGTATATCACTGCCTATGTAGTCATGCACTATACATGTGACATGTCATTCATCACATCTCTTCATTATTTGAACTCAGATGTACAGACTAAACCTCAAGTTTAATGAATGGTCCTAATGTTAGTGTAGTACTAAGTGTAGGTGATGGTCCTAGTTGACCATGTGTAGTGTTCCCCAGTAATGAGTGTTATCTAATGACCTATCTATGGTGTACGTAAGCAATGAGTGATTTCAAGCTACTCGAATGTACATCTCCACACTCCTGGTAGCTGTAGCCTCAGCCCAGTGATTATCAGGTATGCACCACCTCATCTCCACATCATCACTGATGGTCTTTCCCAGTTTCTTCTTGAACCAAGGTTGGTTAGGATTGTCACAACAAGTGGAACCAGACACACAGGAAGCACCAGAACTGTCCCACAACTGATCAGGGTAGAGGTGGTTTAAAATGTAGCTATTTCCACTAGGATTTCCAGAATCACAATAATAGTCATTTTGAATAAAGTTTGGTAGAGTAGCTTTAGTCCCTAGTCTAGTGCAGGGGCAGTTGCTCCTGCGCCATCCACTGTCTGTTGGGTTAGCATGTAGTCCTACAGCATAAGTCCAGAGGTGACTTCTTGGTGATTTCCCATGAGTTATAGATATCCCATACACGTAGTCGATGGTATCTGGAGTTGAAGATGCTTTTGAACGATAAAATCCATCTGGTGTACCATACTGGTATGCTTCAATCATTCCACACACTTCATTGTAGTTGTGTCCATAAGAGTTGAAGTAAACTGAAGTACAACCACGCCGTACATTCCTCCTACAGTACCACTTTCCGTTAGCTTGAAACCTCTGTAGTGGTTGTGGACACACATCCCTTTCACTCATATTAAAGTACCCAGTCCTCATCCAGACCCCTTCTCCACAGTGAGGGTGTCCATTCAGGTAGCAATACACTCTACTAACATTGTTGTCAGTTTGGTTTCTTATCCAGTAAAGCCCATCAGGTCTCCCCACTGGTATGTCAGCACAGCTCTCAGCAGGGTTCCCTCTGGTGTTTCCTATTGTAGGATTACACCTTGTTGTCCCTGGTGTGTTGGACCTGTTGTTGAGTTCCTCCACAATGATGTCCTTCAACTTGTAATATAGTTCAGTTTTGATGCGTTGTTCAACATTGCTGTCCAGAGTGGTTATTCCCGGAGGTCCTGGAGGACCAGGAGGACCTTGTGGACCTAAGTATTCCAAAACTAATTTGACTGACTAGTGTTGCTAATATACTCACTATAACACCGTATGTATATATACACTACATGAGCGTGTGTGCCACTTGATGAACCACATGTGTGGATAGTACTATCAGTTTGTATTGCCCACACATACAGGTATATGTCATTCTGTTATTGTCAAGTAAATGAGCATTTTATATACAGTGGAAAACTCTCTCATACCAAATAATATCTTAAGTACAGTAGCTGGCTATATTTGCCATAACTATACATTTCAGCAGGTTTTACTGAATTCCTGTACAGTGTCCCATGAGATGTGGTATGTGATTCTCCTGTAGTACAGTACACCCTAACCTGGTGGTCCTTGATTTCCTCTTACGTACTCCAACTGGTCTAACTATCTATATACTAACCCCTTCGTCACTCTTATTCTGTTGTACTAACCTCTTGGTCCATGGTCTCCTCTAGGACCTGCTAGTTACAGTCCAACCCTTACCTCACACTCTTATTCTGTTGTACTAACCTCTTGGTCCATGGTCTCCTCTAGGACCTGCTGGTCCCTCAGGTCCCTGTTGTCCGGGAGGACCAGTTGGTCCTGCTGTTCCCTGAGGTCCAACAGGTCCATCTCGTCCGTCACGTCCTGGTACTCCTCTGAATGTGAACTGCAGTTCAGTGACATTGTTGGCCTCAAATGTGGTCTGTGTCTGTCCCAGTTGTACGCATTGGTTGAAGAAGATCAAGAGAACTGTTTGAAGGACAACCATGACTTGTAGTATTAATCTCCTCTATTCAATTCTCAAGCACTAATACTGTATTCATATTGGTTTCAGATCCCACAAACTGTTAGGGGGTGTGGAAGGGATGTGGTTACGAAGTCTGAGTGAAGGAAAAGGGAAGGTGTTTGTACATAATCCATGTACTGTAACACAGGTGTGCATGATGTGCCATAAGGATACCTAATTCCACTGGCATTTTCTATAAAGTCTGAAGAACACGTAGCCCTCTTCAATGAGATGTAGTGGATCAATGTATACAGTACATACCTATCCAGCCCCTACATACATATTGGACAGTGAAGGGGAAGGTCATATAATACATGCTGGTTGGTCGGTACTCAATCCCACGTACAGCATGTGTACAAAGATGACATCTTGGTGAATTTCCAAGAATTTCAGAACTTCTTCATACATGTGTACCTAGTTTTTTCATCATTCTGATGCTGGGTATTGCAGTGAATGATCAAATACAAACCTTCCTCCATGCATCTGGCGTCCCATGCTGGTACGTTTAACCATTCCACACGCTTCAGTTTAGTTGTTCCATTTTCCGGGTTAGCCTGTGGTCTCTGTAGGTGTAGTTGAAGGAAAAGGGTGCACTTTATCCATGTAGCACAGGTTAGTCACCTGATGGAAGTACATAGTCAATTATTCAAACATGCATTGCTATGGTTTCACTGTCTCAGAACAACTACTGTACCCATGTATGCTGGATGGAGTCACTTCGTCTGAGTCACAGTGTATTCTTTAGTTGTTTTTTTATGGTATATTAGTGAGTATGTGGATGTATGTACACAGTGTGTATTAGTGAGTATGTGGATGTATGTACACAGTGTGTATTAGTGAGTATGTGGATGTATGTACACAGTGTGTATTAGTGAGTATGTGGATGTATGTACACAGTATGTATTAGTGAGTATGTAGATGTATGTACACAGTGTGTATTAGTGAGTATGTGGATGTATGTACACAGTGTGTATTAGTGAGTATGTGGATGTATGTACACAGTATGTATTAGTGAGTATGTAGATTTATCGCCTGATGAGGTCAAACATCAAAGGCACCGCCTGGGCAGTAAATTTGATACTTGCCCGGCGCGCACGTGCGCGCAGGGACAGTATCGCGTAAGCGCCCAGTTTTTACCTTAAAAGGGCAATAATTGCGAGGTGCTAGACAAACTATGACAATTTCGCGCATTCCAAGAAATGAATATCATTATAGCAATAACACAACACAACACAGTACGCAGAGAGTAACAGCAGCAGGGAGGAAACTTGGAATGAAAGTCAGAAATCCAGTAGTTCATTAATGCCAACGCTACTATAGTCTTCTGCTATATACTCCGATATTCAGAATCGGCTATCTATCCGCGACTAACTTCCTCGAAGTCGTAGTGATCAAAATTGAAAACAGCCGCTTTTGCTACCTTGCTTTCTACATTTTCGGGTGTTTCTTCCCGTAAATAGCCGATTCTGAGTATCGTAGGCACACAGGACTGGACTGGAGAACAGAAAATATCTTCAGAAAGATGCATCGATTCTCTCCGTGAATTTTGGAGCGTTTATTTGGCGATAAATGGGTTACTACCCGCCTACCTCGGGAGGTATCGTATTTACTGCTCTCGCCCTCGGGCGCTTCGCGCCCTCGGGTCTCGCGCAGTAAATACGATACCTCCCTCGTAGGCGGGTAGTAACCTATAAGTATGTACACAGTGTGTATTAGTGAGTATGTGGATGTATGTACACAGTGTATTAATGAATATGTGGATATATGTACACAGTGTGTAGTCGTGAGTGGGTGGATGTACAGTATGTACAGTGTATTAGTGAGTAGGTGGATGTATGTATACAGTGTATAGTAATACGTAGGTGGATGTACTGTATAACCACAGTGTATAGTAATAAGTAAGTTTTTTTTTTCTTATTATTATTATTATTTAAACAGCCAATAGGCCATGGGTACAATAGATAAAAAGTAATACATCATATTATAGAAACATGGAGGATAATAGGATAAATGAGGAAATCATAAGATCTAAGTGATGGTATATAACATATAAGAGAACTAAAGTTAGAATGATTTTAATTTTGATTCACTGATGACAAGATCGATCGAATCAGGCAATCTTGGAGGGTAATGATATCTGGAGCCTCTTAGGCACATAATTGCTGATCGTAGGAGGGAGAAGTTTAGGAGGCATCGCATCCATTGAATGGTACTTTGATAGGATTGCTTTCTTTTCTCAGCCATCATAGAAGCCAGGCGCTTATAGAAAGTGTCGGCAGCTCTTCCTATGCCTCCAGATGTACTGAAGATCAAAGGGGTGAAAGACCCACCCTCAACTTCATTAATTCTTTCCTCATAGCTCCTTTTCTTTATTCGCTCATGATGATTGTAGCATGAGGATAGGGTGAACTTCTTGTTGGAAGATGCGTTTGGGTTGAATACCTTAACATCGAAAAATGCATCCTGATGTCTCGTTCCCCAAAACCCTCTTGCCCGTATATCAGCTCTAGCGTTATCTTCTTTGATGGCGGTGGCGTGTCTCAATGTATGTCCTTCGAGTGGCTGCAGTTCAGGCTCAATTTGAACATCAATACATACTTCTGACAGGAAGCTTCCTGTTATGTCTCTAAGTTCGTTGTGCCTGTAGGTGGGAAATGCCCCTTTGGGGCAGCTAAGGGCATGATCGATGGTAAACCCTTGGCCACAAGCGCATTTGGTGGGGAGGTTATTTGGTAGCCATCCATAGTAATAAGTAAGTGGATGTATGTACACTGTGTATTATTGAGTAGGTGGATGTAACGTGTACCATCAAACATATATGTATGTATGTATGTAGGTAGGTAGGTAGGTATGTAGGTAGGTAGGTACAGTTGAACCTCTTCAACATGAACTCTATGAACAACTTCAAAATTTCATGTTAACAGTATTTTGTGCTAACAGTACTCACATAATGTGTGTGTACACTAGCAGTGAATGTAGGGACTTGACAAAAGTCCCATGATAGATAAGGGATATTTTAGGCTAAGTAAATTTGTGTTAGTGAGGTTTGTCTGTATATTCTGTATTTATTGAAAAGGTTTTATTCTTTGTAGTCACAAGGCCAGGCATCATCAAATCAACAACAACAACAACAACAACAACAACCACAGCAACAACAACAACAGCAAGAAGAGCAAAATGAAGAAGAGCCTGAAGCCGAGGATGAACGAGTCAGTTCCCGTTCATTCATATCTCAGATGTCATACAGTAGTGTAATGCATAGTAATACATACTTGTATAATATACATAGTTCGTGCTGTAAATGTACATATGTGCCAGCCTGCATATCAAACAGTGGCTATGGTATGTGTTATATGTATGTATGTACACTGTACATTATTTTCGCACTGTGTGTGATATATACACCGCATGTGTATGATCTTTACGCTGTATGCATACGTACAGTACATGATATGTATGTACGTATATTACCTATTTAAATGAATGTCTTCACTTGACAGAACTTGGAGTCATCAGGATCAATGGAAAGCCTATCAGGAGGAGGTGCGTAGTGTGGAGTGTATGCTATGTCTACACACAATGTGCACGGTATACAGTACACATAATGCAGTACAGTACTGTATACATCATACACACATATGTACTGTACAAAACGCTCTTATTGCTGATTTTTGTTTGTACTGTTTAGAACTGGTTGTTCAAGCTCAAGAGGATAATGTTGTACAGGTTGAAAATGTCGCTAGGCAACAAGTACACAGCAGGACTTCCTCACAGGGTACTCTCACACCCCCAGCTGCACAAGATGGCGATCATGAACAGCCGTCATCAGCCGGAAAGAAGAAAGAGGAGGATGGTAGTTCGGGTGGAGGGGACAGTACTGGGGATGAGGACCAAGGTGAATTATCAGGGATGCTGCACACCACTGGTACTCCACTCGTCTTTGTGTGTTGAGAGTCTCATTACAGTATGCATTGAGATTGAAATATAATGGAGCCTGTCTATAAAGACCACCCCGGGGACCAAGGAGATGTGTTCCTTGTAGACAGTTGACCCTTATATATAGAGGTGTATCAGTGCATTAGATGGTTGAATAACGGTTACTTAGGGTAGGTAGTCTTTCTGTAGAGGTGGTGTTCAATGCAGGTTCCAAAGTACCAGTTCAGACTGTAGGGACATTCTCAAGGTTTACTGTCGTAATCTCTTCTTCTACATAAACCCAGTAGTAAGTGCTAAGAACTAGTTGGAAGGGGGAACAAGCTGTTATGTATGTATGTAGGTAACATAGTACCGTACACTATGTTGATGTGCATTGTTTACCGATCACTTTTCTCATTTCGCACACACACACACACACACACACACACACACACACACACACACACACACACACAGGAGATGAAGAGGATGACCTGGACCACACCCTCACAGAGTCCAGCCCCTCCCAGGACCAACCCACCTCTGAACACAATGTACCTCCGGGCAGTGAAGACGACAAAATCAGCCCAGACAAGTTGGCCCGCTTGTCCCTGTTAAGAGAACTTGTTAATGTGTTGCCCGCTCTGTCTGAAAGTGGTGGCGTTGGAGTCATCCCACTGATGCAAGTGAGCAGTGGGTGTAATGTTTGGGGTGTATGTGCAGTGTGTGGTGTATGGTAGAACATAGTATCCTGCATATTCTTTGTATGATGTGTGTGTGTGTGTGTGTGTGTGTGTGTGTGTGTGTGTGTGTGTGTGTGTGTGTGTGTGTGTGTATAATATGTGTGTGTGCATGTGCACATGTGTGATGTGTGTGGAAGGTTGGTGTGTACATGCATGTGTGTGTGTGTGTGTGTGTGTGTGTGTGTGTGTGTGTGTGTGTGTGTGTCTGTGTGTGTGTGTGTGTGTGTGTGTGTGTGTGTGTGTGTGTGTACATATTATGTGTGTACAGGTATGTACATACGTATGTGTATGAATGTATGCATGAGCATGTGTGCTACTGAGTGGGTCCTGTACATCCTCCAGATTGTCCTGTCACTGTGTAACCAACTGGACCTCACCACCAGTGACAAAAGAGTGTTTGCCGATATCATCAGAAAGTGTTTTGAAGTTATTGACTTTAACTTTGAAGTGAGCACTCAATACTTCATACGTAGTTGTTGTCTTTTATTTGTTGTTATTATTCCCCATTGTTGTTGTTGTTGTTGTTGCTGCTGTTGTTGTTGTAGTTGTTGCTGTTGTTGTTGATCATATCATGACAATGCCCACTAACTCCGACCCACTTAGGATGTGGAGTCTCTGATAGGCCGCAGTCCGCAGAATGAGGTGAAGCTTGTTGTTTTGAGGTTTTTGGGGATCCTTCTCGGCTACAGGAAGAAGGACAAGCATAAGGAAGTGAAGGTTATTATGTGCATATACAGATATGTATGCAGTATACGTGTGTGCGTACTAGTGCTGGGATAATAAATTAATCAATCTATTTCATTTCAAGTCTGAGTATTGTTATTGGATGCCTACATCGGCCTCATATAATGGCAGTCGTTCCGGTTGTGCCTTCTCAATTTCTTCTGGTGATTGATGGATTAATCAAACAATTGCTATGCACTGATATTTGATTTGAAAATTGCAGCCAACTCCCAATACTGGTATGCACATGCCCATATGTGCCGTACGTATGGTGTACATAGTGCATACAGCACATGTACATTGATACAGTGCTATTATACATTATACGTGTACAGTACATGCATTGCATGACTGTCAGAGTAGGTCTGAAAAGTCAATTTTCTGCCCAATACTTCCGAGTACCAGACATACAACATTCAAGGAAATGTACTACATGGTGTATAGTACAGTGAGAAGTATTGACAAGGAATATGCATGGTGAATTGCAGTCATGGCTCATCAAATAACTACTAAAATGGCTACTGATGGTCCATGTTACGTACATATTTATTCACTATCTAGTCTATCGTAGCCTATCCTATGGGTAGCCTATCTTTTTTGGAAGAAGTTATTAACTCATTGATCAAGAGTTCGTACATTGTAAAATTGCATAGAATAGCTTTTCAATGACGGTATAATGGTGCCATTTCTATGGCAACAGATGTCATATTTTGTATACAGTATATTGTGGAGGTAATTTTTCAAACACACCAATTGAGGGCAATCACTACGCAGAAAATGTATTAGGTGTGCATTGATACTTTGTGTGTTTTTCAATAAGCCCTCACAATATGTCCATACTGCCCCTCACTCGCTTGGTGCTGTCCTCTTTCACAGCCTCCAGACGTCCCCAACTCCCGACTCTTGTCTGGACTCACGGCTAGACTGCTGTTGAGGGAGACCAACACCATCAATTTCTGTCTCAAGCTGTTGAAAGCTTTGCTAGCCAACCAGAGCAACATGGTGACCCTGGAAGTGAGTGCTCATTCTACTTCCTCCGTAAACCGTTGATCCATAAGATTTGGTATATGTACTACCAATGCCATGTAGACTGTGAATAGGATGTGGTTTGTTTGAGGCTTGTATATACTATGTATGTCAGGACTACTTGTCTGTATTGTACACGTAATCATCTACTGTACTTGTCTGTGTTGTTCATGTAATCATCTACTTGCCTGTGGTGTACATGTACATGCGTGCATACGTCTACTTGTCTGTACTGTGCATGTGCACAATAGCATACTTGTTTGTCCTGTTCACGTTATCTTTTGCATAGGAAACCGCTCAGTCGTCCTCCACTCTCAAGGTGCCCCCTCCCTTGCTGTCCACTGACCTGGCTCCTTTCTTCCAGAGAGATTACGTGAAGGCTAACTCGGATGATGTGTTCAAGGTGTTCCCCAGGATGCTTACAGACATGGCCCTCAACCTGCCTACAGAAGTGGGTTGGAAACGAGTACAGGGGAAATTGTCATGTTATTCTGTTGTTCTTGCTGTTCTGTTTTTGTGATTCTGTTATTTGCTATCCTGTTGGACATTGTCCTGTTTGTGTTGTCTTGTTGATTGTTGTTTTGCTATTCTGTTTTTGTGATTCTGTTGTTTGCTATCCTGTTGAATGTTGTCCTGTTTGTGTTGTCTTTTTGATTGTTGTCTGCTCAGTTGTTGTTCCATTGGTTTTTGTTTTTAGTTGTTTGTCTGTTTCATCTTACATGTGCATGTGCAGTACTATGTAGGAGCTTATGTACAAGCTCTCACTGTACCTGTGGTCTGCATTTGCATGTTGTAGTTGAGGAAGATCGGTGACAGCAGTAAGAAAATGACAAACCAATTGAAATTCAGTCAAGAGTGGGTGGACACTTTGTGTGAGGTGAGTACTGCGTGTACTTCATGGTACATGCAGTGATCAGTACTCAGGTACTACTTTGTGTTGACTTGTTGGCTGGTTTGTAGTTTCTGGTCAGCTCTGGTCCACTGGCCAATGTGGCCAAGAAGCCTCTGAAGAAACTTCTAGTGTCCATTTGTGGATCGAAGGAGGAATACCGTTGTGTCCGAGATCTCCACTTCTTTGCCAAGAAGACTGAGGACATCCGCTCCATCTGCTTCCCATCTTCACTCAGCTCCTCTGCTACACCACTTCTCCTCCCTCATTCGACCCTGTTGACACTGGTGAGATGCTAGTTCAGTACATACTGTTGGGAGGGGGTTGTAGTTTTGTACTGCACCTACGTACCTGTGGTGTGTACTGCACCTGCCTGTGGAGTGTGCACCAGTGTCTTCACTGTAGTGTGTATGTGTGCATTGAAGATACCATCAGATTAGATATACTGATGTATGTAGTACATACATTACAGTTTATTGTTTGTTTGTTTCTGTTTTTGCAGGTGTGTATGTACACACATGTGTAGTATGGTCAGTTTGTGCTTGGTGTATGGATGCATATGTGTGATAGTACTGTTTGTGCCCTACAGATTGAGGAACTGAAGTCTGTTTGTGACACAGCTGTGGCCAGACCTCTCAACTGGCAGACATTTTGTAAAGACAATGATGGTGTGTGTGTGTGTGTGTGTGTGGTAGTGTCTATCGAAGTTAAAAATAGACCCCTTTCCTAAATTGACCCTCTCCCAATAGGTCTCTCCTCCCAATGGATCCTTCCTCCAGTTACAGAGACACCTCCCTATTGATTCCTACACATCCATTCATGCATAGACACTTCATATGCACACAGCCTATGTCAATACTGAAGTATACAGTTTATACATACAGTACCTTATGTATGTACCTATGCACATACATGTACTTGTATCTTCTATACAGATGTGCTCCCCCTTCTGGCTCGGTGCAGTCTGGTTCTGGACGAAGGGTTGGCTCCCTCCATCCTGAAGCTCCTTTACTTAGCAGTGACAGGACACCCTCTCAAGGTCAACGATAAAGGTGTCCCTGACCTGGAGGCCAAACGCAAGGTCCCAGAGACCACTCACCAGCGACGCCGCTCCTGGTCGGGAACCTCGAAGCAGTTCAGGGATGACCAGCCAGTCGATCAGTCCTACCTGTGTGCCAAACTCTCTAATCACTTCATGAGCTTTCTCTGTGGACAGGAGCTGTTGGAGAATTTTATCGTCCTGTTTCTCCTCCAGTCTAACTCCACTGCCACTAGGTGGCAAGCACATGCTCTCGTATATGGGATATATCACTGCTGTCAATTGGAGCACAAGGTGGGTGTGTCAAGTGGGCCTGTCAAGTAGGTGTTTTAAGTTAAATGAGTGTATCAACTACGTATTTGTAAAGAGTGTGTCTGGTGATGCATGTAGTATGTGGGTGGATTAGTGATGCTTGTAGCATGTGGGTGTGTCAAGTGATGCTTGTAGCATGTGGATGTGTTGAGGGATGCATGCAGCTTGGGGGTGTGTCACGTGATGCATGTGGCATGTGGGTGTGTCACTTGATGCATGCAGCTTGGGGGTGTGACAAACGGCATGAGGGTCTCATGCATGTGTGATGCTGTCCACCACTCTACACCACTCCTGTAGATTCACCTGGTTGATACTTTGTGGAAGCTGTGGACCCAGGTGCCAACATTCGGACAGCGATCCTCTCAATTTGTAGACATCTTGGGCTACGTGACCATCTCTTCCGGAGATCTCTTCGCTCATAAGCCAGGGATGAAGCAAACGGTTGTCAAGGAAGCAATTGCCCAACTCCATCGCCAGAACCAGCTGCTCACTCAGCACCCCAACGCTCACATTTACTCACAACTTGCCAGTTTGGTGAACTTTGACGGTTACTACCTGGAGAGTGAGCCTTGCTTCATATGTAACAATCCTGAGGTCCCCAGTTGTACCACAAAACTGATGAGCGTCAAGTCCGAGGTTCGATACAGCCCAAACATGATATTTGTCAAGTTGAAGAACTCCTATTCGATCTCACAATTCAACATCCTAATCTCAGACATCAAGAGAAGTAAAATGGTGAGTTTCTGCCTTGTGAGAATATGTGCTTATCTGCTGTACTGCATTATATTGAGGTGTTCATAGCAGATTTCCTACTACCTGTCAGACTGTAACTACCAAAACGTGGTCAATGTCCTGTGCTGACCTTGTGCTATAGTACTATTGCACATAGAGAAATGGTAACTATGCAATCATGGACTCATTGTGTTAAGTTATGAATGACTTTCCTCACTGGTGTCTTATCAAGAGACTCTCCTTACGTTGTATGCTGTTGTGTGGAGATTTCCCTTACTCTTATCAGGAGACTCCACTTATATTATATACTTATTATTATCAAGTTCCCCTCTTTTACACTGTGTACAGTTAATTTTGTATAGAGACTCTCCTCACTTGTGTAGTTATAAAGAGACTCTCTTTACTTGTGTACTATAAAGAGATTCTCTTTGCTTGGTTTAATAAAGAGACTCCCATTGCTTGTGTTTCACAGAGACTCTCCTTACATTGTTTTCTTGTATTGGATCCTATCATAATATCACTACATAGGCTGTACTCCCCTGCCCCTGTAGGTCCACGTGGTCAACCTGTATTACAGTGTGCGAACCGTGCAGAGCGCCATTGAACTCAAGAACAAGAAGAGCTTCTGGGTGAAGGCCCAGAGTGCCACACTCACACAGGGACAGAATGAAGTCAAGTTTGAGTTCCCACTGCCGATTGTTGCCAGCAACATCATAGTGGAGTTTGCAGAGTTCTACACCAATGTCCAGGTATGTGTACGCTCCTGTTAACTGCCTGCAGTGCTGCCTGTACATGTGGCACATGTTGGAAGCTACATAGTACCAGTTTTCTGCCAACTTGCTGCAGGCACAGGGCACACCTGAGCTTGCAACTAACCACTTGTGCCATCTTCATGTGTGGCTATACCTACACTGTACATACAGTGATCATGTACAGGGATTCTAACTAATCATCCACAATTCGTTTCAATAGTGTGATGGATTAACGAGTTTTACAGATTAACTGTGTATTCATTAGTAATTGTGTATTGGTATTTTGGGATTAGGAAGTTGAACAGGTTTGACGGATAAAACAGTGGTAGATAGGATAATAGTAACATATCGCTGTATGTTACATATGGTACAAACATTCTCCTATCTCTATACTGTACATTCAGTACGTATACATATATACATATGTACCCATTCCTCGATTGTACATACGGGGGTTGTGTAGTTCACTGTAGGCCTAGTTTGTGGGTGTTGGGCTCAGCATTGTCTGTCCTATAGGCCAGCCCTGAAGTACTGAATTGTCCTCGCTGTGGAGCCAGTGTCCCTGCTCACCCTGGAGTTTGTGGGCAGTGTGGAGAGAATGTGTTCCAGTGCCACAAGTGCAGGTGTGTGTGTGTGTGTGTGTGTGTGTGTGTGTGTGTGTGTGTGTGTGTGTGTGTATGTGTGTGTATGTGTGTGTTTGTGTGTGTGTGTGTGTGTGTTTGTGTGTGTGTGTGTGTGTGTGTGTGTGTGTGTGTGTGTGTGTGTGTGTGTGTGAGTATGTGTGTGCACTAGTGTTGTGGTAATCACAGCTCACAAGTAATCAATTACGATTGGAATTGCTTGGCTATTTCAAGAACCCATTACCATTACCATTACTCCGCAGCTTCAAGTAATCAATATCCATTACAACTACTTTAAACAATTACAATTACAAATACAATTACATATTAGTTACATAAAATGAGTGTTTATTATCAAAAATAGTAATGTTTCTTAGGTAGCATGCGGCATCTTAGTGGATTTAAAATTCTGCCGGCCTAACTAAAAGCCTGTTCTACCGATGCAGATGTTGCAATCACAGTGAACATTTTACTTGCTAGCTTAGCAAGCACAGGTATTCAGTGGCTTCAATTGACAAAACTCAAAGGGGTTCTCATAATGGAATCCATCCCTCAGATATAATTGGAACTCTTGTACTTAGCTATTTTTCTTCTTATGAGAAGAGTGAGGAACCACCATGAAGGAGAATACCTTGCTCTTCTTTGGCTGTGGTTCTTCATCTGAGCTCACTGCATCACTTTCTAGAGTGAGTTTTGAAACTTCAGCCTGGATAATTATCTGGTGCCTCTCAATTTCTGTGGACCATGTTAACTGGAATCGAGGATCTACATAGAATGGCACCACACACATGCAAAGGTTCACCAGGCACATGCCCCAACCAATGATCAAGAGATGCCTGCAAAGCTCTGATAACCTGTGAGCTGTGCTGTGTGCTGAGCTGTGAGAGGTGACGTTTTAGGCCAAGGAAGCATGGGATTACCAAGCTGGTTGAGTTGTTCCTTGGAGTATATCAGTTACCTCTTCAAATGGTTCAAAGACCTCAACTGGCTCTTGAAGAACAACTTTTTCATAGGGATTCCACTGAAACTCCCTCTTGTCTAAAACCTTATCTACATCAATTTCCACAAGCTCCCACACCATCTTCAGCTGGGAATTCCAGCATGTTTCATTCTTAGCAATAACTGTTTCACCCAATATTTCTTCCACCTCCTCAGTCGCCAGTGTTGATTTCCAACAATAGCTAACAATCTCAATTACCATTAAATTAAAATTACTTAGAAATGTGTAATTGATTACAGCCAATTACAATTACAAACTACCATTACCACAACACTGGTGTGTGCAGGTATATTGCATATGTGTGTGAATAGGTTTGCTGTATGTATATACAGTAGTGTTTGTGTGGAAAATGTGGTTCCCATGAGTGTATCGCAGTGTGTTTGTTTTTTGTTCTGAGTTTTTGTGTTTCTCATGTTTTTGGCATGTATAAACAACACCACACACACCACAGCTACAATGTGTGCTGCAAATGTGTTCACTTGGTTGTTACTCCAAGTACATAAGTACATAGTTGGTGTGTTGACCTGGCTATTGCTGCACACCCACACAGAGCTATAAACTATGATGAAAAGGACCCCTTTCTGTGCAACTCGTGCGGCGTCAGCAAGTACGCCAAGTTCGAGTACTCCATGATCAGTAAGGAATGCACCTCTGTTGACCCCATTGAGACGGACGAGGACAGAGCTAAGGTGAATGTGAGAGAGGCACACTGCTGGTACAGTGGACGATACACATAATCTGTAAACCAGAGTGCAATTTGTACAATCACAATGTAGGGTACTGCACATACAGCATTATGGTCTCTGTATATGTACGTATGTGTGTACATTAGTGTGTTTTGAATAATATACCTGTATTGTGTGTGTGTGTGTGTGTGTGTGTGTGTGTGTGTGTATTCATTTGTGAAGCCAACATATGAAATTTCTTCAAAATTGTCTGTGTGATGTATTTATCTGTTCTTATGACAAACCCAGACACTAACCAACATCAACTCCATGTTGGAGAAAGCTGATACAGTTTACGAGCGTTTGGTGGACCACAGGCACCAACTGGATATGCTCCTCTCCATGGTGTCGTCGGGATCCGGAACCACTCCCACAAGCCAACCAAGTGTGCCCTCCAGTGGTCATAAGTACCACAAGGGATTCATGCTGTCAGCTGACCATGGCTCTCAGTCACCTATGGAGGGTATGGTCAACAGATCAATTCAGGTACGTACTCTTATGTGTGTTTTTGTATGGTGGAAAATTTTGCGGAAGAAAATTTCACATTTTTTTGCTCGAACAAGCATTTCGCGGTATTAATCCCAATTCGCATGTTGATATTTTGGTTTGTGTTTTGATATATTCACTTGGAAATTGGAATCATTTTGCAAATTAACGTTCTCAAATTGGGTCGAATTGTGAGAAATATGAAATTTTAACCTTATGGAAATTCTCCTGCAATATGGTAGGTCAATCAGGTACTCTTGTGTGTAAGGTCAATCAAGTACATACTCTTGTGTGTTTTATCTTAATGTTTCCTATTTGGTATATACAGTACGTCGAAATAAATGCCTCACATAAATCTCCTGAAGTATGTACATAAGTTGTATGTGCTGTTTTCCCTACAGGAAGTTGCCTTGTGTTACAGTCGCAGTTGTAAGATGACGTATCGTGAGCTCAGCAACCTGATCAGATCCGTTGTGGCCTCCAGGAAGGAGGTGGCAGAGTATGACCAGAAGAAGATGGAGGTCGCAAGGCAGGAAGGGATACCTGTGTCCCCCACACCAATGCCTTCAGTCAACTGGATTGGACCTAAGGTGTGTGTGTGTGTGTGTGTGTGTGTGTGTGTGTGTGTGTGTGTGTGTGTGTGTGTGTGTGTGTGTGCGTGTGTGTGTGCATGTGTGTGTGTGTGTGTGTGTGTGTGTGTGTGTGTGTGTGTGTGTGTGTTTGTGTGTGTGTGTGCGTGCGCGCGTGTGTGTGTTGTGTGTGTGTGTGTGTGTGTGTGTGTTCTACCTACTTCTATTCCCTACCTATATATTCCTTAATGCTGTGATCATTGCAGTCTTCAGAGAAGAGCAGAGCAACTCAAAAAAGCTGCTACGGCTGTGCCTCATCTGCTGTTGGACACTGCATCACGCTGCTGAAGGCACTTGCCTTCTCCTCCGAGACAAGACTGACTCTGGTGGAAGAAGGCCTGATCACAGAACTTGTGGAGCACAACCAAAGAAGCAGTAACTGGAGCACTCAGACCAACGTGCAGGACCTCCTGTGTCTGCTCACCAAGTGAGGCTTGAGGATCAGCATGCATGGGTGTAGTGTGTGAAAGATGTACATGATACAGTGAATCAGCCTTTGATCAAGTTGAGACTTGAGTTTCATGCTGTAGACAGGTTTCTCAACAAGCCAAGTAACCTTGTAAAAATTCTCGACATGCTCGATCGATTAGTGCAATGTTTATCTTTGGATAGATAACGCATGTCAAAATGTTTCTCTTCAATAAATCATCAAGATGTACAATATTTCGACCACTTGGGCTTCTTCAGGTACACAGACTGTCAGTACAAAACATGCATTATCCGTCCAAAGATAAACAGTATACTAACCCAAGTAACCATTGAATATCAATTTTAACTTTTTGTTTGGGAGAAATAAACATAGTACTAGTGCTTGGAGAAATATTGGTGTTGGGCCTACAGTATTTCATCCCCCTGGTGAGAATACACCTTAGGGAGGAATCAACTCAGGAGAGAGGGTTCCAAGTTTTGTGAATGTTTTGCAGTATGGGAACCATTATCTCAACTGTCACTAGGTTTGCCTGCCAGTAGTTAAATTGTGCTGTACATAAGATCATTTTCAGAGGTTGAGGTATGTGGTGCCCTGTTAGCGCAGTAGGCAGCGCGTCAGTCTCATAATCTGAAGGTCGTGAGTTCGACCCTCACACAGGGCACTTTTTTTACCTGTTTTCTTCCAGTGATAGGTTAGCTGTATTTCCAATACATTTCTTAGTATACCAACTTTTGGTGGTGGAATGTACGTACCGTGTGTGTGTGTGTATGTGCGTGTGTGTGCGCACACGTGTGTTTGAATGCTGCATTTGTGTGTGTGTGTGTGTATACATAGCTCAAGACATTGTTCTTTTTTCCTTCGGCATCAAACACTGACTATACTGTACAAACATATGTACACACATACATGCATACTAAGACACATGTTCTTATTTGGTGCATTGTTACATGCATCCATACTTACATGGGTATGTATATGATACTAACACAGGAACAACCCAGAGGCAACTGGTGAGCTGAACCAGTGCATCCTGAGCCGCATCATGTCTGTGGTCGAGAACCACCACCTCAGCCCCAACATAGCCACCGCCGTTCAACCAGAGATCAACCTGCTCATTGCCACCCTCTCTGTCAGGGACAAGTGCTGGGAACAGAGGCTCAGAACAGGTACTGTGTGGGGGATATATATATCTACATGTGTGCAGATATACCAACTGTACTGTATGTGCAGTATACTGTATGTATACTTTTACATGCATACGCACGTACACATGCATGCATGCATGCATACAAACATGTGTGCACACACATACAGCATTCAAACACACACACACACACACACACACACACACACACACACACACACACACACACACACACACACACACACTCTATTGTACATTGTACTGTAAATATGTACAGTATATATGCGTGTAAATACTATCTGAAACCACCCAATATTAAGTTGTAACCACAATATTGAGTATATTATGCAATATTTCACGCAGTAAGATTCAAACGTATCATTGTTATAAAACCTCTGTCCCTTCTCATGTGTTCTTCGTGAGCAGTTGTGAGGTTATTCCAGAACACGAGAAGGCACCGGAATCCAACCGTTGTAGAAGCAGTGGCTCTGCCTTGTCTTGCTGTGCTCAAGCGCCTTGCACAATCTTCTCCTGAAGTGAAGCAATCACAGGAGGTGGCGGTGAGACTTTTCACCACTTGCACATGCACTAATTGACCATTCATTCTGTTGTGAGGCAATTTGTCATATGTACGTATATGAATATTATGCATGTACATTCAGCTGCAATTTTTCATTAATGTCAAAATTAATATGAAATCAACTTTCACACACAATTATTCTGTACAAACTGCATTATCACTGGCCTATTGCTCAAAATTGTGTGTGGCCTTCATGCATGATATTCTGAGGAATTGGTGTGGCTCTCTCAATCTTTTGCACGTAAATATATACATGTATATACATGCATAAGAATTTGGACAGAATGATGAATATCTAGTAAAATGGTAATGGTTTGTGCAAAATAAGAAAGTTATTTTTAAGCTGTACTGTATGTACTGTATGCTATGTGATATGCTATATGATATGCTATGTGATATGCTTGATATCACACATGTAGGAGAAATCCCAGGAGGTGAGTGAGACCGGTGGAGCTCCCCCTGTCCCTTCCTCCACCAAGTGTACCGTCGACGCCATGAAGTGGCTCGAAGGTCAGGAATCAATGTCATTCAAAGCTTGGGTTGAGAGGAAGAAGAAGGAACAGGATGATGTGGCGGCTATGTCCACCGATGAACTCAGAGCTCACAAGCTTCAGGAGAAGTACGTGAAGTTATGGAGGTCAAGAATTCGCAAATGTGAGTACATTGGAATATCACATCATCTACCATGCTGGTATAACTCGCATAGTACATGTGCTCTATTCTGTGCATGGGAGAGAATTTCAACGTACACTTGTAATTCTGTCTCAATACTTCGCATGTGTTTCATTCCAGAGTTTGAAATTTCTATTCACTTCATCTTGCAAAGCGTAATTTGTGTATGATCTTGTGTACATATGTTGCCATATGTACAAAATGTGATAAATCCTTATTAATCCTCTATTCTTTCTCTGCTTGAACTTATTAGTAAACATAATACGTACGTAATGTTTTGAATAATCTGTCAAACTCATTCATCAGCTACATCTTTCTTGAATTATTGCAAATTTATGAAAAATCACTGTATATTACATAGATCCAGAGTAATATTTATAAATTTGCGTAATTTCATGCATGTATGTGTACACACACTGTCAATATGCAGAGTGGTACATAGTGATAATGATATTCATTGTGTGCTACTTGGCATCCTCATTCATATGGCCTCCCTCTAGTTGCTGCAGCTAAAGCCAAACTACATCACGCCTCTTGGCTGAGGTCCATGCTGTTCAACCCCTCCTCCAGGGCAGCTCGTCTTGCTGCTTGTAAAGTGGTGGAGTCCCTCTGCAAGGGAAACGAACCCAGGAGGAGGGAGATATTGGACATGCTCTGCAGGTGAGGCGTGTGTGGGCGTTGGGGAGTGTGTTTGAGTGTGGAGGGTGAGGGGGTGGGTGTGACTGTGTTTGTGTATGTGTGTGTGTTTGTGTGTGGGTGTTGATTTTATATCAATTGCCAACGTCCACAGCTATTTGCCTGACGTGAGTGAAGCTGGGGAGAAGGCAGCGGAATTTCTCCATCTCTTCATGTCACTGACAGGAGACGTTGGATGGAAACTGTATCTCTCCACTAAGGGGATACTCCACACCATCGGAGAACTACTGTCCAAGGTACTGTATGTACATCCAAATCTACCACATTTTGTACCCTCCAAGATTTTCTCACTATGCTGTATGTATACTAATGTACATATGTCCATTCTCATTTCATCTTTTCCAGGAAATTCAGGGACTCGGACAATTGGAGAAGTCCACCCTCAGTGCTGATGTAGCACAAGGCTATGCTCTTCACATGTTGGCTCAGTTGCTGAAATCCTTCCTCTCAGTCCCCTCCATCAAACAGCAGTACAAGAGCAAACTGGTTGGAATGGTCCTCAACAGCTTTCTTGGTCTCAGGTGTCTGGTGGTCCAGAGAACCAAAAGGATCGACGATGCTGAGTCCCTGCTTCTGAAGATTCTAGAAGATCTCACTTCTGGTACAGAAGAAGAAACAAAGAAGTTCATGGCAGAGTGTGTCGCAAGCCTAAAGACCTTCAGCACCAGTGATCTGGTCACCCCACTCTTTGTGTTCGAGAGACTGAATAACATGATACTGCCTGAAAAATCAGATGATGTTAGTTTCTACCTTCAGCTGGACAAGGACCCTCAGCAGGAAGAGTTCCTTCAGGGTAGGATGCAGGGAAATCCATACAAGTCAAGTGATCCCGGACTTGGACCACTTATGAGAGACATCAAGAATAAGATCTGTACAGGTTAGTTCATTACTATATAGTGGCATGGAGTCCTACATGCATGTGTACATGTGTATGTGTGTGTGTGTGTGTGTGTGTGTGTGTGTGTGTGTGTGTGTGTGTGTAGGTGGGTGGGTGGGTGGGTGTAGGTATGGGTGTGTGTGGGTGTGAGTGTGTGTGGGTGTGGGTGTATGTGTGTGTGTGGGGGGGTAGGTGTATGCGTGTGTGTGTGTGAGTGCATGCATATATGCATGTATGTTTACCAGCATGTGAATATAATGTTGCTATCACTGGAGGCTGCTCATAACAAATGCCTGTTTTGTACAGACTGTGAGCTGGTGGCTCTGTTGGAAGATGACAGTGGGATGGAATTGTTGGTCTGCAATAAAATTATCAGCTTGGATCTACCAGTGAAGGAGGTTTACAAGAAAGTGTGGCTAGCCCAATCAACTACGGTGAGTTCCTGTGTGTACATGTTTGTGTGTATCCGGATATGATTCAGTGAATTATTACAGAATTTGCATGTATGCCTATGTACATACCTGGTGGTGTGAACTAATCATTATGAGTGCTAGATCATTCCCTCTCTTCCAACCATTTATGGACGCTTGGAACATAACTATTGTTATTACTGAGTATAATTAATACAATGTTATAAATGGATAAAATTTTGGATATTCTAACTTTCTTGCAATGCAGTTGAATTAGTGGAATGCCCCATGTGTCCCAACTCCTTATCTGTTCTCGAGTATCCCTCACACTTTTATGATTTCAGGCTAGTCCAGTTAGGGAGGTTTGACAACAAACACCAAAAGTGCCGAGGTTTACGTATTTTAATTAACTAATGTTCCAATGATTGCTGTAATCAATGGCTTTCCTATGGCATATGGTAATGTCTGTAATTAGGTGTTAATTGACATCAATCTATGATTTTGAACTTTTATCTCCTGAATCAACTTTGGTTTGAGGCAAGTCACCCAGAAGTGTGAACTAATCACTATGTGTGCTAGACCATTCCCTCTCTTCCAACCATTTATGGGCGCTTGGAACTGGGACTGTCTAGCCAACTAGACTACACTGTATGTCTTTTGTCTCCGTTCAACAGCCACAGTCCAGTCACTGCATGCGTGTCGTGTTCCGTATGCGAGGTCTGATGGGAGACGCCACGGAGGAGTTCATTGAGACCCTGAGTACTGGCAGCAGTAAGAGTGTGGACGAAGAGGAGCTGTACCACATGGCAGAGGTCATGAGCAAGTGTGATGGACTGGATGCTGCACTCACAAGGTAGGCTGTCCACCAGTGAATATGCTAACCTGCATATGGAGTTGATACTGAATGTACTTTACCATATTTCTGTTCTTTATGTATGTATTGTATGTACTGTGTCATGTGTACTGTACTGTATGTACTGTATGTACTGTACTGTATGATCTGTGGCATACGTATGTCTGTACTGTATGTACTGCATGTGCTGTGCCATATGTCTGTACTGGATGTACAGCATGTACGTATATACTGTACCATATGTTCTGTACTGGATGTACTATGTATACCTTACAATATGTATACTGTATTGTATGTGCTACTCTTCTTCATTTCAGACTTGCTCACATTCAAGACTTGAGTCGCGGACACCAGCTGATAGCAGCCATCCTCAAGTTCCTCAGTTACTGCCTCAAGCTGAAGGTCAACAGGCAGTATGCCATCCAGCCTCAACTCAACACACTCAACATATTGCTGGGTGTACTCAACAAAGTGAGTGTATGGGTATTGTATGTGCAGCTTATGCAGTACATGTGGTACACATAGTGAATATATACAGTATTGCAGTACATGTGGTATGGATAGTATGTATGTATGTACAGTATTGCAGTACATGTGGTACACATTGTATGTGCAGCATGGCAGTACATGTGGTACACGTTGTATGTGCAGCATGGCAGTACATGCGGTACACATAGTATATGTGTACAGTATTGCAGTACATGTGGTACACATTGTATGTGCAGTATTACAGTACATGTGGTACACATAGTATATGTGTGCAGTATTACAGTACATGTGGTACACATCGTGAGTGTATTGCTGTATGTGTGGTACTAGTATTGTTTCAGGGAACATCTTGACAGACAATGGCACAGTTCTTATCCTATGTTTCCACACAGTTTTCACTTTCCTGTTACTAAGTATGTGCATATGTACTAATGTGTGCTATACTGTAAATTGCCTGGCTTCACTTGTCTGTGTGTGTACAGGAATTTCATGGACTCTCTGATTACTGTTTTTCTTCTTGTCCTCTTGCAGGCTCTTTGCTATGAGCAGGACCATAGCGGAGGGGTTGGAGCCAGCATCGCTGAAAAGGTGTTGTCTGTGATGGAAAATGTCCTTCTCGAAGCAAGCAGCTCACAGAACGTCATTATCAGGCAGACCTCGTCCGAACAGACCACTGCAGTGCCGGTGGAAGGAGAGAGGTCTCAACTCAGTCAACTTCTGTCGCACATCGAAACACCTTTTGTGGTGAGTAGTGGTGGGATCTAATATGGGATGCAATGGGCAAATTTTCCAACAATCGCCTTGTTTCTCTTTTTAATCATTTTAATCATGTCCTGGGCAATTATCAAAAGAAATGGCTCACATCACAGATACAAGCCTGCTTTCTCCTTTTATCCACCCATCTTCCATACCATACATACCTACTGTACATCTCATATACATATCATATATATGTACATACTACTATATACGTATATACGTACATGTATGTATGCATAAAGTTTTCTGTTTGCCTTGCAGCAAATGAATCCTGCCATCCGCAAGGCTCTCATGCAGGTCCTCCCCTACCTCACCTTCGGAGTAGCCGATAACATGCATACGCTCCTGAACTACTTCAAGCCTTACCTCAATTTCGACAAGTTTGATTCAGAACACTCATCCGAAGTGACACTCTATTTGGACTGTTTCACTGCAGTGGCCAGTGGCATTGGGGTGAGCTGTAGTGTACACACAGTATTGCAGTATGTACATGTGAAACTAACCATTGCACTATACTTACCATGCACTGTACATAGGTGTGCATGTTGACAAGGAAGTACTGTTCATTATATACATACCTAGCGGTTATGAGGGTCTCAAACTTCATTGACCAATACACCCACTGCTAGTTGTACGTACAGTATATAATACTTGACTCTGATTGTAACTGTCAGTAGAAACTTGCTATCGCATCTCGCTATTTACCACTACGTATGTATGTCCCATGGTAGGCTGATGTCAGTGGATCCAAGTTGAAGGACCTAATGATAGAGCAGGGCCTAGTCAAGTTGTGTGTGGACTACATCCATGACAAGGTCCCTTTCTCTACGTGAGTACGATCGACGTGTGTAAACAACACACATGCATATGCACACAACATGCCCATGCACATACACATGTACATAGCATGCCCATGCAAGCGCACATGCACACACATATGCACACGTTTTCAAGTGTCCTTCTGTTGCACTATTTCACATACAGTATGTACTTATATGTGTAACATATTATATGTAATGTACTTGCCTCCCTGTTTCTCTCAGTTCTTTGTCGGTTAGTATGAATTTCGAGTCCCCAGCATGGAGGGAGTGTCTCGTGAGACCATCCTTGTCTTATGTGTTGCAAATACTGACCGGTTTGTGTAGCAACCATCACCGAACACAGGTAGGCTGAGTCCTATAGTGACATATGTACATACTTACACTGTATACTGCTGTACACAACAGCATACGATATTCCTTTTTGTTGTTCATTCACTCCCATTCTATCTCCTCATACACAGAGGCTACTGATGGAGGTTCTCTCACAGTTGCATCTCCTAGAGCAAGTCTCCTCGACAGAGTACATCGGTTCGTTGACAGAAAGTCTTCTAAAAGTTCTGGATGAGGAAGAAGTAGTTAAAAAGGTGCACACATACAGCTGGAGTCAACAGCATGATCTTTACTTCAATTTCTCTCCTTTTTGGGTCTCTATCTACTGATTCACATGCCCTCCTTTCTATAGGTGGAGGAAGAAAGAGAAGCTACAAAGGACAAGAAATCTCGGAGAGCAATGGCAATGAGGGAGAAGATGCTGAAGGAGTTTGGAATGCAAGTTAGTTGGTCTAGATACAGAACAGTGTGCTGTATGTACAGTACTGTACACATGTGTGTGCACACTGGATAACATCCCTTGTCACACACACACGCATGCACACAAACACACGCACACACACACACACACACACACACACACACACACACACACACACACACACACACACATCAAACATGCACGCACGCACACACACACACACATACTTTGAATTATTGTTGTGCTGTAGCTTAATGAAAAAGGTCAAGTGACTGCACAGTCTAAAGTGATGAAGGATCTGGAGGAGACGGTGAAGATTAAAGATGAGAAGGGTCTCACATGCTGTATATGCCGTGAAGGCTACCAGAATGAACCGAAAAAGGTACATTCTTTGTTTTCTGTCCCATTAGTGGTCTCGATTGTGAGGTAGCTTTGGTTAGGTTATAGCTTTGTTCAAAGCACAGTATATTGTTCCATAAAGTGTACTCTGTGTATAAACCCAGGGACACCAAGAAATTAAAGGTTCACTATAGCTGGGGTTTACTACAACCTGTTGAAATATATTGTAAATGTACTACAGTGGAACCTTGGTAATGCAACACTCTTTGGCCAACAATGGCACATCAGATTCAAGAGGTTGTCATGTTATGAACTTGTCAGGTTACAGATGTTTCTGTAATATAGACTGTATGGTGGGTGTATCTCAGGATTTGGTCAGATTTAGAGGTGTGGGTTTATGGAGGTTCCAGTTCTAAAAAACCTTGGTGTCGAGACTCCACTGTATCTCTTTAGCTGCTGGGTGTGTACACCTTCACAAAGCGCATCAATGTTGAAGATTTTGAGAAGAAATCAAGGAAAACTCAAGGCTTTTCAACAGTAACACATTTCAACGTAATCCACTTTGATTGCCACACTGCTGCTGTCATGTGAGTGAGATCGTGCATCTGGTTACAGTTGTGTACACACGCACACGCACGCACACACACACACACACACTGACTATCAGCTAGTACTGCTACGTACAATAGATACTTTCTGCATGTACAGGTAATATCATAGGTACGTATGTACATAGGTGTGTGTGTGTGTGTGTGTGTGTGTGTGTGTGTGTGTGTGTGTGTGTGTGTGTGTGTGTCTGTTTGTGTGTGTGTGTTTGTGTGTTTGTGCGGGCGAGCGTACAGGTGTAGTTTTTGTATATACTACAATTTTTTTGAACAGGGCTGTGTTGGAGGCATATTATTTAGTGGTTAAGACATATGGGCACGAGGGCAGTATGACATAAATTACCAAGCCCCAAGAGCACGAAGTCATACTGCCCTCGTGCCCATATCTTAACCAGTAGTGCATCCATTGCTAACGCTTTATACATAATGAAATTGTTGCATAATAGTACTGTTTCTACGGTAACGGATGTTATCGTGTGATAGTATATTATGTATGTATTCTCAATGTATTTTGCGATACTCCATCTTGTGCAGGACTGCTAGAGGCCGCAATGAGTGGGAGAGTGCAATGTTGCAGAATTCCAACACAAGGTGTAATGGCGTTCTTCCCATTTGGGGACCAGAAGTATGTTCTAAACTGCATTTTTTCTTTGAAATGCTCCATTTTAAGACTTACAGTATCTGTAACAATACGTACTGGATTCAGAATGATAACCAATAGAATTCCTATTCTAATTTCAGTACTGTCACATACTGTATATATATATATCATTGTAGTACCATAGTGTACTTTGTGTGTTCCCATTTTGACTTCAGTCTTGTCACGTACTCAAAATTTGTGGTTCACAGGTGTCTGACTCTGCTTTTGCAAGCTGCCTTGCTCGCCACAACAGCTATGTTAGGGAGGCCACAAGCCACTACGATGCTTCATACAGTACTTGGATACATGATCTCAAACACCTCCTCCTGAAGTTTGCCAACGAGAAGTCCTTTAGCACAGAGAGTGGCGGTGGGGGACCGCAAAGCAACATGTATTTTGCTCCGTATTTACTCCACGTGGCACTCTATGTTCTCAACACGTGAGTCTTCTACATCTGTGTTGTAATGCAATCCTCATTCATGCCTCAATACATGCAGTACTGCACTTCAACTTACTTCAAATGGATAATCACACACAACACACACACACACACACACACACACACACACACACACACACACACACACACACGCATGCACGCATGCACGGACGCACACACACACAATACACACACACACACACACGCACGCACACACACACACTCACACTACCTTTTATCCCTATTTCACCCTATATTGTTGCTGATCACTGTAGTGGACTCTGGTAGTACAGTTTGCACAGATACATGTTGAGCAGTTGCAGTCTGTTGTACACCTTCTATAATTTTGCTGTCATATGTTATTGTACTGTAGGACTCGCCTGTATCCCAGTGAAGAGAAGTCCCTGACTGCTTTTGTGAAAGCTCCAACAGAATCGTGGGTAGCATCAGCTTATGAGGTGTGTGTTTGTGTGTGTGTGTGTGTGCGTGCGTGCGTGCATGTGTGCATGTGTGCGTGCGTGCGTGCGTGTGTGCGTGCATGTGTGCATGCGTGCATGCATGTGTGTTTGATATACGTGTATTGTGTGTCTGTGCACCCATGTGCGATTGGTCCACATGTGTGTATATAGCTGTACATGTGGGTATTGTACTAGTGGAACATATAGGAGCAGCCACCAGTCTGAGTCAGTCACTTGTCTAAAATGGTCACCTGTGATTCAATCCAAACATACATACAGACATATCTCCCATGTGTACACATGTTTTAGTATTGATAATGCAGCCACCTGTCCAATCCAGCCTATAAAATGAGGTTCCACACGTGACCACATTAGGCAGGTTCCACTGTTGAGACTGACGTCACTTCAATTTGTGTATGTTGTTTTAACTGTAGCTGGAGGGCCCCCACTACTACCTGGTCACCTCACTAACGGTGTATACACTTGAGCAGTGGAAGGCAAACAAGCTGGCTCTGTTGAAGAGGTTGCTGGTGGTAGCTCACACCAGACAGTTGAATGCTGCTGACATGACCAGGTGAGTCTTACCGTGCTTGTGATTACACTTTGACCCTGTGTGTGAACCTGTGCATATGACCCTGTGTGTGAACCTGTGCATATGACCCTGTGTGTGAACCTGTATATGAGCACTGTATATGACTGTGTGTGTACAAAGTGTTATTGTGCATTTTCCACCTTGTTTTTCTTGCTACAATGGGATTCGAGTATAGTACAGATATTTACTTCTCTCTCTTCCTCAATTTGTGTGCAGCTTACCAGCAGATACCACAGTGATGGAGTACTCTGTGTACAAACCAGCACTGGTCTTCTTTGGTTTGGTTGACTACTTTCAGAAGACATTTAAGGTCTGTGTCATAACAACTGTATTTCATGTACATTTTTCGTGTACTTTAGTTTTGATCCACATGTCACATTTTATATTGAAGGAAATTAATGTGTTTGTCTACTTCATTGTGTGTATATATAGTTTTATGTAGTCTCATTCCCAATCTATGTCTATTGCTGACATTTTACTGCTAGAAGGTGGTCCAGTGTCTTTAGTGCCATTACTTAGTACTTCAGTATTCCAGTATTCTAGCCAATGAAAATTCATTTGGAGGTCACTTGTAATGTAATGTGGATATTTGATTATTGTGTACAGTGTGTATGTCTTCCGTTCACCTATTACAACTTTGTGTGTACAGTACATCATTCTAACAATTCTTGCTACATTGCACACCATGTAGAAGAAGCTTGATGTTGCTCCAGAAAGACTGCCAGAAGCTCTACTGGACTTCATCAGACAGAATACGTCTACCTTGATTAGCCTGTGTGATAAGGTATATCTATATATCTGTACATAACTGATTAGGGGGGGGGCTTCTTGTATGTGACTGAACTGAATAGACAAAAGGTGTCTTGTACAAGACGTGACCTGATAGAGCTGTCTTGTAAGGTTGTTTTGTAAGTTTATTACATCTGCTTTTCAAGTAGTTTTCATCTTTCTTAGATCTTGTCAGCTTACCAGGATGAGCTATTGACAGCAGAATCTGTTGAGGAAATGTTTGATGTCCTAGGTTAGTAGTTGTCTTTATTATGTGACATATGTTGATCTATGTAGGAATCTCTAGATCTTAATCCCTCTTACACCATTTACATTATTTACATGCGGCTACTGTATTTGTCTGCCATACTCACAAGCACACACATGCACACACACACGCACGCACACACACACACACACACACACACACACACACACACACACACACAACATACACACATGCGCGGAGACACATGGAGACTGGAATTTTAATCTTCTAAATTCTCCTTTCTTATTTCTTCCTTGCTCAGAACTGCTTGGTGAGGTACCTAATCCAGATGAATTTTTGTCTGCATTAATGGATAGCGTAAAGACTAACTAGAACTACTGTAGCATTAGTGTGCATACTTAATTAAAGCAAGTAACCTACTAGCTAATGATGCTTTGATAATCATTAATAATTATAATACAGTTGAAGTGTGATGATTATAGTATGATCATTGTCCATATGCAGACAATAGATACATACGTAGTACTGTGTAGTTAACCTGATGTGCATTTTACTTAAAGCTTCTATATTATAATATTATAATTATAATAATATCTTCCTATAATAATATAATATTAATGTATGTGTTTATTGTAATTAATAATATATAATTATGTCCTAGGACATATAATATAATAATTGTATACACATACACTGTAACCTAGCTAGGTTCTTTATTATGTGCCATATATATATAATGTTGATCCATGTATAGGAATCTCTAGACTATTATTATAATTATGGATATTAATTATGTGTTATAATGATTATTGCAATGAAATATATGAAAAAATATTCATGCTAAATATGACTGTCACAATATAATGAATCAAAAATCATAATAATTATAACATTTATAATGCTATAAAGTTATAAAATTGATTTCAATATATTATTATTTGCTTGCACACAATCATTGATTTTAATTGCACCTCTATGATCACTACAATTCCAATTGCAACATACATAGCATTAATTATAATACAGGACTGTTGAACAATTATAACTTTTCCCAATTATATCATGATAATACTCAAAACAGAAGGAAACAGTTAAGTACACTTTACAGTACAATACAGTGGAACCTCTCTATTAGGGACACTTTGGGACCTTGATTTTAGTCCTTATTACAGAGGTGTCCTCAATTCAGAGGTCACTTAATACACTACAGTACTACGCTGGGAAACAGAATGGTGTCCTTATTACAGAGGTTTGTAATAGAAAGGTTCCACTGTAAGTTCAATAAGTTACATCTTACAAGACTTCTCATTCAAGCTTGCACCTCTCTCTGCCACACTTCACGTGTGCCCAGGGCATCCGACGAGGACGGGGAGGTACTTCATGCCCCGCGGCCGAGGAGAACATGCCACTTGACACCATGCCTCAGCTGCTGTTGTCATCCCACGTATTGTCAACATCAAGCCATCATCCGATGTTAATTAGGGTGGTAGACTGGCTTCTCGGGAGGTCCAGATTTCAGAGCCGTGAACCATTACGTCTGGCACACCGAGTATCACGGGCGCCAGTCACCGATGTGGGCCTTTATGTGACTTGATAGCTAGAATCACGGATGCCACCAATCCACGGACCAAAAAGACAGAGATAAACTGACTTCACATCGGTAATCATCAGAGTCAGGCCGGCAGGACATACATCAAACAGTGCAGCAGCTTCCTCAACACGATGACAAGAGACTCCCCGGTAGGGCCCAAAACCTAAACTAATGTAGCATGTTTGGACCCTACAGTGCCGCGCATGCGCATACTGTGTGCATTGGAGGGTGTGTGCAAGGCAGAGTGTATGCATAGTAAAGTGTATGCAACGTAAATGTAAAGGCACGGCCTAACTTACGTGTGTGCGCCCGAAGGCAATAATAAAGGAAAAGGGTGGTGAGTAGAGAGCCGCGTGGTTCCGACAACATAGCCTTCGTAGGACCTACTTACAGGACCCCTAGGGGAGACTAGCCGACCATGATCCCAGGCACCGCCCGCCTCCGAAGAGGACGGACGCCCAAACCTCGTCCGAGAACACTCGAGAGACCCGACGACTTACAGGAGACCGGGACGTGTGAACTCCATGCGTGATCTAACAGCGAACCGAAGAAGGAGAGGGTAGAACAGCTAACCACGCTTGCGCTCGGGGCACCCCCTCCAATTCGAATCCTCCAGCATCTGCAGCTTTCCCAGCACGGGTCTACTCACGAGGAAAATGGAGACGACGTGTGGTTTTATAGAGATTTGCACTTCCGTTATTAAGGAAATGAGAATTGATTGGCTGGTATGCGTACGGCAACTCTTTTGAAATGAAGGATAGGCGACTGACGAATGAATTACATTATATCATTGCGTGGGCGGACTTATATTTTCCCGCCAAATATAACACCTTTCTGTAGAGTATCTATGGTTACTTTACATGTTACCATAGATACTCTTACAAATCATGTATCATACATTGCCAATGTATTATGATCAAGAATCAATACAGCGGGTCCGGTCACGCGTTAAGGATAGTAAATTAGAGGGAAATCCCCAATCGATCACACCATGCTGCACCTATCATTATAGTACTGGTGAGCGCTATTATCATTTTGGTGCATAAATTTTGCTTCGAAAGGTATGAAAGACCAAAAAGGTAAGAACGCTAATTCTCGGGTTATTTTAGTTATAGCGGGTATTCTTGTTCAGACTGGGTGCCTACTAGTTCCAATGGCTAGGATTACCTAGCACAGCTATCATTACCACCGTGACTATTTTAGGTGTATAATTATTTTATCCAACCCGATAATTCATTCTTGTCTACGTTTTATTTCTGGTACCTGTGGCAAATACGGTGATTTAATATAACATTATGTATCGATGTGTTTGGTAATCGCCATTATTTGATCATCTTTCTCTACGCTTACAATGATCGTGATAATGGTAACCGCTTATTATTGAAATGTTAGGTAGGTAGGTATACTTATACCACTAGGTACGTAGACTTTGAGTAGTAATACTATTATAGCAGCTCCCAGTGAGATGTGTTGTTGTTGCAAATGTTATGTTATGTCTTATCACATGGCCCTTCAGCAGGCAACAAGCTAGTGCAAGAATTCATGGATATTTGCTCCAGAGGTTGTCAGTGGTAGACCAGACAGAGAATTGTGCTCTTGCTATGAAGTTGTATTTTAAATATTTCATGCCTGTGTAATTATTATATATTATTTATTTCATTGTATATGCGTATGTGCATAATATATAGGTATGATTATATTGGTTGTCAGATGAGCTCGAAAGGGATATACATAATTTATATGTATATGATATGTATATTCATCTCTGTACTATAGCTATTTCTTTATAGTTATATAATAATATATTATATTGAAATAATTGATATTGCATGTGATGTGTGGCTAAATTAGTGGTGGCAGATTAATGAGAATTTATGCATTGTTATTGTATTTATGTGTCCTTATATATAGCTATTCTCTTAATGTCATCTATTATACTCCCAGTTTATATTATTATTATCATTATTATTATTATTATTATATTATAATAAATACATATTATGTATGCGTAATATGTCACAACTAATGACAAACATTGTATACATTCACTAATGAACATGCATAGCAAAAATTAATAAAAAGTAACGGCTATCATCACGATAGTGGTTTCAGGTCCTACAATGTTAATTAGGGTGTGATACTAAACTTGAGATAACGATGATGATGACTGTGTCATTAGATCAATAGAGAGTGACAAGGAGTGTCTTGAACCGTGAGTTAGTTGAAGATTGGTCAGAACCTGTGAAAAGAAAATTGATGTACGAAGCTAACGCTCCACTACATAACTAAATCATGGTGCATATGCATTACAGCAGTATCACATTACTTCTGTATGTATGCAGCTATGTATACTGTACATAGTGCATGTACAGAGATACACATATTTAGAAGATATACTTGATTATGATACAAATGACGGGGTACTGCTTATGACAGCAGTTGAGGAGGTGACAGTGGTGATTGCATGACTGGGATGGTGGCAGTGATAGTGGTAACTGTGTTCAGTGGTGAGTGTATGGTAAAGGTGTGCATTAACATACATTCATATGTACATACTTCATCATAGATTTCAACTGCTTGTGACCCACTCTCCTCCACCACCTGACTCAGTTTAAACAATTTAACGAGATGTAACGTGTACAGAGGACTTGGCTCAAGAAATAGTCTGGGAAACAGGGCAATAGGGGAAAAATATGTACATATATTATGTAGTTCTTACGTGAGATGCTCACAGACACACACTAATCCACCCAGCATAAACTCACTTGTAAAGTGGTGTTAGAGTACGTCCTACACTGAAGGCCACCCTCCATTGACATGTATCTAACAATGTCATTAAAAATATTATGTTGTAGCCAGTAGTTACAGTCGCAAATACATATACGTATGAAAGGGCTTGTGAGTAGGTGTCTGTGTTATATTACTGAGTGAGGCTTCTCCCAGTGACTACTGTGTTGCAGTTACACACACACAGACCTTTATACATATTTGTATATTGTCAGGAGTACACACAGGGAGAAATGTAAGAAATACAGATATACACATAATCTGCAACACAAATTAAGAAAACTATTATTATTAATAATGTAGTATGTACACACATAGACAACTGCTAACAGAAATATACTACAAAGAGATGTAAATGTTTTTATCGCCTGATGGCACTGCCTGGACAGTAAATTTGATACTTTCCCGACGTGCATGTGCGCTCAGGGACTGCTCTCGCCCTCATAGGCAGGTAGTAACCTATATGCACATACCATAGTTGCTCCATATAATTGTTGCAAATTTCACAAACAAATTTGGCTTCACGCATTTATATATCAATAATATTGTCCAGGTGTGAAATATGCATCCTGCGAAGAATCAGAGTAATTACATTCTGTATATGCACTCATACAAGTACTACCATACAGTAATGTGCTGTACTTGCACGTAATATGCATGTACCCTACGTACATACATACTCACCTATTGCAAGGTCCATTATCTTCTCATGTGTTCTGATAGACACATAATGGTATGGAGACAGCACTTCACTTGCTCTTGTCCAGTATGAGGTGTACTGTGCCAACATTGCTGTGATATTCATACACATGTCATCATTGTCATATCTAACACTTGTGTACAATGTAGTGAGTGACATTACAGACCCAGCTGTAGAATTGAACAGTGTATTATTGCTTACTGTTTAGGGTCTTTGTATACAATTTGTACGACAGTTCTACTAAAATCAACCTAGTGTATTGTATACATTGGTACATAGGGAAACTGGATATAAGGCCACTAGAGGACCCATACTGTGGATGTTTCACAACGGAGCCTAGATCTGAAGGGCATTATAGGACCAACATAGTGCACATTACACAGTGGAGCCTGAATATAAAGGTCACCACAGGACAGACATAGCACACACTACAAAGTGGACCCTAGATCTGAATGACATTATAGGACCAACACAGTGTACATTATACAGTCAGTGTGGAACTTGGACTCTGCCTAGTACATGGATGTCATACAGTTCGACCGAGCATGTTGTGAGTACCTTGGTCTCTTTTAGGATCACTAGACAAAAGATGAAATTCCTCGATGAGTTTCCCAGAAATGGCATTGGGAGATCCACCACAGCTGCACAGACTAATGTCTATATGTATGTATAATAGGTATGTAGATTAGAAGGCTACAGGGTGTCAATATACATACAGTATACACAAACTATACACAGATCCTGTATGTACATTTTACATATATTGGTACAGTGTACACTGAAACACTGAGGATGATGCTCACCAAATAAGGATGATTCAGATGCCTCTTCAGCTAAGCATACTTTGCCACACTTATCACATAATACACTGTTCAAGAGTGAATCCAGAGAGGGCACCTGGAGTATGCCAGGCATACAATACAGATATCAATTGTTTCAAAGTAAAACCTGGATATAAAGGCTATCCCTGACATGTGAATTATCATCATTTAAAAATGACACCTTAATATAAAGGTTATTCAGGACACTTGAATTACTATCTGTTCTAAAGTAAACCTGCATGGACATAAAGGCCATCCATGACATTAGAATCAGTATCTGTTCAAAAGTATAACCTGGATATAAAGGCCATCCCTCAGGTTTGAAATGATAACTGTTCTAAATTCAACCTGGATATAAAAGTTACTCTTCAGATCAATTCTAGTGAATGTTAAGCAAGGTCACCTGGATGAAGGCCCCCTTGTGTTTCAAACCACTGCCTACTTACTATTGACAGATAACTGTAGCTGTTTCAAGTGAAACACATGTTGACACTATTGACAACAGAAAACACTATCTATTGTAGACATGCAGTCTGCTGTCTTACACACAAACACCTTTATTATGTATTGACAACAGAAAACACTATCTATTGTAGACATGCAGTCTGCTGTCTTACACACAAACACCTTTATTATGTATTGACAACAGAAAACACTATCTATTGTAGACATGCAGTCTGCTGTCTTACACACAAACACCTTTATTATGATTACATGAGTGCATGTGTGCAGTACAGACTGTGTCCAAAGGTCACTCAAGTGGTGCCGATGAATGTGTTTACTACATACAAACAACTATAAACATTCACACAGAAACAAGTAGATTCAATACAGTTGCAAATACACGTATATTTATATTAGGTCACTTAATATGAAAAGTGGTCTCCATGTGTACTGTAGGAATATAACAAAACAGTTCCTAGATGTGTACCCTCACCGATGAACACCGTGGACATTGACAGGTGAAATAGTATGAATCCTTCAATATTTGTTGTCTCTTCTCAAGGGGCTCCAATAGGTCAACATAGCTTATGTATAACTGAAGGTTAGATTTCAAAGAAAACAAGTTCAAGCAGAAACCAAATTCAGGGAACCACGAAAAAAGAGGGAATCACAGGTTCAGTACAGCCTGTGAAGATGATCATTCTAATGTACATAAGGAGGAGACACCATGCAGTGGTGCTACGTATGTACATATAGAAAGAGACATCAGTGGTGCTATGTACGTATGTACATAAATACTGAGAGAGACATACGTGGTGCTATGTACATAAGGAAATATTGTGTGAGACAAAATGGGGTGCTATGTACAGACGTACATACCAGGAGAGACATAGGTGGACCCATACACCAAGTGATGTACATACCATGGTGCACCTGAGGTGCTTCTAAACCAGGTAAAAAGGTTTATAGCATCTCATCACTACTGGAATTATGTGCACACTCAAACCTGTTGTCCTGGTTCCAGGTTTTGTACGGTACGAACACTCATCTTCAGACCATCAAACACAATTGTAGAGTTTGGTTGACAAGAATGGTTCAGTAGAGAGGGCCTGTATAAAAAAGCAAATATCATGAATAAGTAGGAAATATATAATATGCATACTGTATGTACTGCAAATCAGTCATCTCACTGGTTAACACACAAGGCTCCCTGAATGCACAGACCCTTCATACACACTGAATTTATAGAATGTACAGACCTTTCAAACACACAGAACACACAGAACACACAGGATGTATACAGGTTCTTCAAACACACAGGACTCACAGGATGTACAGATCCTTCAAACACACTGTATTCACAGGATGTACAGACACTCTTAACACATGGACCTCACGAGATGTACAGGCCCTCTCGACACATGGAACTCACAGAATGTTCAGACCCTTCAAACACACTAAACTCACAGGATGTACAGATCCTTCAACACACTGTATTCACAGGACGTACAGATCCTTCAAACTGTATTCACAGGATGTACAGACACTCTTAACACATAAAACTCACACAATGTACTGACCCTCTCCAAACACACAAACTCACAGGATGTACAGTCCCTCTTGACACACAGAACTCACAGGATGTACAGTCCCTCCTGACACACAGAACTCACAGGATGTACAGTCCCTCCTGACACACAGAACTCACAGGATGTACAGTCCCTCCTGATACACAGAACTCACAGGATGTATAGTCCCTCTCCGACTGCATTCATGTCCACGTCCAGAATAGAGAAGACATTACATGATAACCGACACAGGAGACTGAATAGATCAGATGGATTTTCAAATTGAATATGCTTGTTGTTTTCACAGAGTTTCCTGATGCCAGTCAGTTGGTAGGCAAATGCTTCTTTCTTAGAGTCGGACAAGTTCTCATCACCTCAATGAAAAGTATTGGAGAAGATACCAGACATTTTACAACATACTATGATATTATACAACATACAACATGTGTACCACATTTTTCGCAAACAAAAATTACATGCAGAACCTCTCACATCCATACGGCCACATACGAACACAAACATAATCACACATTCACACCCACACCCACACCCACACCCGCACACACTATGACATGTACTCACTTCTACAAAGGAACTCTACTGGCCATGGAATGTCCTAAAAAACAACAAAAACAGAATACTGAGCTAAATGTTTGATAGAAGAAGTTAGGATGGTTCAAGAATGAATTACTTATTTATTTACAAACATCAGACTACTAACACTTGCTGATTTCTTCTTGTACTGTTTCTTCTTCAACATCAATCTCAGGATTATACGCATTGTATCAGTTGGATGATGGGGTGATATTGTTGCCATGCCAACACACTCGCCCTTATGTACAGACCAGTCTTGTTGCTACAAAAAGGATAGGGTAACTTTTAACGTTGAGTTTCCTCATAGAGTGTCCCTTCATGTGTAGCAGTATGTTACTGTACACGTGTATAAGTACAGTAGAAACTTGTTAAGTCAAACACTGTGAACATGAATTACTGGTTAGCACAAACCATTTTATGAGTTTTGTTTGGTCTGTTGTGGTAGTGTACACGTAGTGGAAAATCTCGACAAACATTCTCTTGGACAGTTAACAAGAAAATATTTGTGGGTCACTTATATTGTCTTAATTCATCTCTACTGTACCATATAAATGTATGTGTGTGAACATTTTACAATATTAATGAAAGCAAACATACATGGATGTACAGTATGCTACCTGGCAAGTTTTATTGCAGTAATGATTGTATTTGCATCCTGAGCAGCGCAGAGGTACTTGACTGGGAACAAACAAGAAGAAATGTATACCTTCCCATAGAGTACAGGTATGCACATATGTAAACACATGGGATAGGTCTAATCATAATGTGGCCTAACATTACTTTAATACTGGCTATTCACATATCAAAGCTGTCTTCATATTATATAATAAAGGATGCACATTTATATCTTACATTGAGCATTCATGGTGCATCCAGTTTTGCCATATGGTCTAGCCCGGCATAGTGACCCTTTATCCGCCATCTTCAAACAAAAATGGTGGATGAGGGGTCGTCTAAGCTAGCCTATGGTACACATACGGGTACCCCATGTGTGATCCCATATGGAAGACTAACAGGAATTCATGGATAAGATTCAAATGAGCAATACTCTAAAACTTATAACTTGAACCAACCGAGAAGAACATATCACACTCTTGTAATTTGTTTACCTTTTTAATACGGTGAAGCAATTGGCGCACAACTGCTCGTGACATTTCGCGCTCACAACGTGACAGAGAGGTCTGACTTCCATTATTTCAGATCCATTCGACCATTTCTGTGTAGATAATAAACCTCTTCCTTCTGGGAGCGCGTCAGAAACGGAAATACCTTGTGGACACCGTAGATGACTGCACAAAGCAGCAACGTCTCTAGCGGCCATTTTACTGCAGTCGGGCACGTGACAAACGTGTCCCCGCAATAATTGTATACAATCAGTCATAATGTACGTGATGTTATACTGTATGTGATATCTACCCCGTTTCATCTTTCGAAGTTTGAATAAGATCTTTAACTTTGAAAGCACTCATAACAATCGTAAGAAGAGACATACATGTTGTAAAATCTCAATCACCGTTCACAGAAAGAAGGATGATGATGATTCATATCAAGATGATGATTGTTAACTCCATCGAGATACTAACATCATAGTAAAATACAGTGTATGTTGAATTTGAATACTGTGTATGTATGTGAATTGTTATAATAACAATTACAGGCCACATATTGAGATGGGAATTGTTTCATAAGTTAGTTGACGTCCCCAGCTAGGTCTGGTATAAATATCAGGTTGACACACCCACTTTCCCATGAGCTATTAAAAAGGTGCTTAATGTATCTCTCCTATACGTGGAAATATTTCACAAGTTAGTTCATGGTCCAAGCTAGGTCTGTCTAATATGTCAAGTTGACACACACCCTCCTCCATGAGCTATACAAAAAGGTGCTTAGCGCTTTCTCCCCTATATTCTCCCATTTGTGCATTGAAAAAATATTAAGCACCTCCGGCCAAATGTAGCTGGGGCTACAGGCCACTTATTGAGATAGGAATTATTTCACAAGTTAGTTCAATGTCCGAGCTAGGTCTGTCTGAAATATCACATGGATACAACCCCTTCCCCATGGGCTATACAAAAAGGTGTTTAGCAAATTTTTCCCTATACTCTCCCATACATTGAAAAATATTAAGCACCTCCGAATGTAGCTGGGGCTACAGGCCATCTATTGAAATGGGAATTGTTTCACAAATCAGTTCATGGTCCCAGCTAGGTGAGATTACAGGCCACATACTGAGATGGGAAATGCTTCACAAGTTAGTTCACGTCCCCAGCTATGTCTGTCTTAAATATCAAGTGGACACGCCCCTTTCCCCATGAGCTATGCAAAAAGGTGCTTAGCGTTTTCTCTCCTATACACTCCCATACATGAAAAAATAATATAGCACCTCCGAATGTAGCTGGGGGTTACAGGTTAGCTACAGAGATGGGAATTGTTTCAAATGTTAGTTCATATCCCCAGCTAGGCCTGTCTAAAATATCAAGTGTACACACCCCCTCTCCCATGAGCTATGCAAAAAGGTGCTTAGAACTTTCTCTCCTATACTCTCCTATATATACTCTCCTATACTCTCCCATACATACGTACATTATCAGGTATCAGGCAATCTTACCAGGTAATCTTATTTCACCTGGGGAACTGTTAGCCATAGGCTACTTCAATGTCATCCACAACCTCAAAGAAATTAAAAAAAAAACATTGAAGAACTATTTAAGCACCTCCGAATGTAGCTAAGATTAAGAGCAACATACTGAGATGGGGATTGACTCAAAATTTAGTTTACATCCCCCGCTAGGTATGGTGAAAAATATCAGATTAACACACACCCTCTCCCACGAGTTATGAAAGAAGGTGCTTATAATGTATAATATTCTCCTAACCTCTTCTATATGATGAAAAATATAAAGCACCTCCGAATGTGTATAGCTAGTGTTGTAGGCCACATAAGGAGATAGGGAGTGTTTCATAAATTGGTTTACAGCTAGGTTGGATAACAATATCTGGTTGACACGCCCCCTCTCCTATGAGCTATGCAAGAAGGTACTTCACCTTTTTTCTCCTACATAATATATTCTCCCATACATTGAAAATTATTGACCACTTCCAAATGTGGCTAAAGCTACGGGCCATATACAAAATTGGGAATGATTTCTTTAGTTAGTGCACATCCTTAGCTACGTAGGTTGGGTACCCATATCTAGTTGACAAACTCCCCTTAACATGAGCTATGCAAAAGGTGCTTAGCAGTTTTCTTTTATTCTCTCCCATGCATGCATTCAAAATATGAAGCACCTCTGAATTTAGCTGGGTTATGGACCACATACAGAGACAGGAATTGTTTCATACGATAGTTTATCTCTCAAGCTAGGTTGAATAGCAAAAGTAGCGGGGCCTCTCCTCCATGAGCAATGCAAGGTGATTTATGTAGACCAACCCACATGCATGCAGACAATATTATTTTGTATAATACAGTATTATTGTAACATTGTGCGGATTGCAGAACATGTACATTAATTTATAATATATATAACAATATAGTCTATAAAACACATTATTGACTGTAGTGCAATATATGTGGGAATTAATGTGTTTTGCATGCGCATGCATTTATAGTAACCATAATAATAACTGTGCAACATGGAAATCTAGTAAGATACCATAATCTTTGTAATTATACAGTAGGAAACAAAGTGAAGTCAACTGGGCATTACTATAAAATTGACATTTGAATTCAGATCATATAAAGTCCACATTGATAAGGTTTGAATGTTGTCACGTGTTCTGTGTTCTGGCCTCCAGAAAGTCCCACAATCTGCAATCACACGGAAACAGAACAAGTGACCATCACATTGGAAGTCGGACTAATTACAGCAATCAGGTCTAAATCATAACTTAGATTGCAATAGAACCATCAATGATGATTGGAGCAATCAGCTCTGATTATAAAATGCACTCTAAACCATGCATAGCTCTGGAGAACAGTTGGACAGGATTGAGCTGTGATGAATACTTGCTAACTTTGTCTCACGAATTGCTTTCACGTCCCCATCGGCTGTCTGTGCTCTTCTGTATGTAACCTCAGCTAGAGTGCCATCCGGATACGCTGCAGAACAGTGCAGAGGATTCTCAGTCACAGAGTAGAACAAAAAATAGTTGATTTGTTTTATTTACGAAAGTTTGTGTCCATACTACCACCAAGCAAGCAGACTGACCATGTAAGTAAAAGCAGCTGTTTCCAAAGGGACAAACACCATCACCTTGTTTGAAGTATGTGCATGGCTTGGCTCTACGGGTAGGGTACACAGTACAGGGGAGTATTAGCTCACAGGTACATACACAACAACAGTGAGAAATATGAAGACAAATGCATAGAAAAAATGCACAGTGAATACCTGTTAATCTGCTCCAATTTTTTTGAAAGATATGGTGGATTGACTAGATTTCATTACTGCTTGGACATTATATTGGTATTGAGAAATTGTAATGGACAAAAGGGTTTGGCGGATTGAAGAGAAATCACAGTATATTGCATCAAATATAATATTATACATATTATTATACAGCAGAATGCCACTATGAGTCACACCAACTCAGAAAGTGAACCACTGGCTTTCAGTACCAGGAATTTCTATACCGCATCACTCTGTAATATTGTTGGATAAGTTCTGTATCTAACCCATGATGATTCTCTGTTGTGGATACGGGAGCACCATAGGTGGTCCCAAAGGTGGAGTTTCCTCTGTATGTACACAATATACGTATGCACATACATTCACATGTAATTTTGCTCCATATACTGATACTGTACAATTTCACAGAATAGAATTGATGACAGTTGTTAAGTGGCCAACATACTTCAAGTTACTTCTGTACTGTTCGATCAGTGATTGCTTCTCCGCCTCGTCTTCCACCCACGTGGTACTCTGCATTATGAAGGGACAAGCCCCATGTTCACAGACGATACCCCTACATCACAGTATGATGAAACTCTCTCACCGGTATGACAAAATATGAACATTTCCGACAAATTGGACATGTTCTAGTGATGAATAGAAATACTATGTGAGATGTGTATACGTAAATATAGTCCATATTATAGTGCAGAAAAAGCACTTACACACATAGTATTAAATATACACTTATATACTTTGCATGCATGTATGCACATACACACACATGCACATTGACTCACACACACATGCATACCAACACCACACACACACACACACACACACACACACACACACACACACACACACACACACACACACACACACGCACACACACACACACACGCACACACACACACACACACACACATGTACACACAGAGTCACAGACACCCACACCCACCCACCCACACACACACACACACACACACACACACACACACACACACACACACACAGACCTCACAGTCTTTTTATCCTGATGTATGGTGCTCCTCCACTCCCGTATGCAGGGAAGACAAAACACATGGTTGCACTCACTCAGTATGCCAAACCTACAATCACTCTGTTTGGACTTCTCTAGAACCACCTCCATACATATACAACATTTCTTCCCTTCACTCCTACGATATGTAACAGAGATACACAGTGCTGTATATAATCACTCAACTACAAATACACATCATCACTAGCATACTAGGCTAATACAGCCAGACCTGTCTACCTTGCTGATTATAAGAACATGCAAGCTATATTTTTGCCTCTGGTAATGTAAGACTAATTGCATTTTCTGTAACTATCAAATACTTTGGTTGATAAACCTCTTACAGTTTACTACATTGCATGGAGTAATGTACTTGAAAATGTATTCAACTTAAGAGTTGATACGTACATATGTACACATACTGTATACATTATCCCCAATAGGCTTCCAGATGGTACATGAATGCAATACTTCACAGGTCTGCAATGATGGCTTATCTAAGAACATTGTGAGATGGTGGATTATAGAGGATGTCAGAATACAAGGACTGGGTGTGAATGCATGTGCATGTCACGATATAGAGTCTCCACAAGAGAGTAAACACAGAATTCCAGTTAACAGATAGGTACCTTTGTATAGCAAATGAGTACTCCATTTCTTTCTCATGGAACTGCACACACTCTCTGTGATGCCCTATACACAAAGACATGAATAGCCATTCTGTATACCTGCAGGAATACATGAGCAATACACTTTGAATAAGCTCTCACTTTTCTGCTGCTCATCATCAAAAGGATGAAGGCACTGTCTTCCACAGGTGTCACAAACTAAACCATGTAAATATACACACCTGCATACAGGAAATACATACAATGGAGTCTAAATTTAGGTATGATGTCACAATTACTAATATAACAAAATGATGTCATAGCTGAAAATAGTAGCATGACTTTGAATGATGTAATGCCTAAAAATAGAATCATACAGATTGGTAGTATAAAAACAGTGCAGGATTCAACTACAGCATCACTATCGACCATGAGACCTCAGGATACAGCTGGGGAGAGGGCACGACAGTGTTCTCCTCCATTCCGAATATCCAAGTGATGATACTCAAAGCCAATTGCTTACTTCGTAGTTTGTTGGTAGGTGGCTCACTGAGTCACTAGCCAACAGCTCGCTCTGGGAGGCTTGTTCCGTTAGCAACCACGCAATCACAGTGATACTGTGCTAAGTGGTGGTTCAAGCTCACCCCAGGGCACCCTCTGGTATGCCCCACTCCTCCAACAGTACCCTCCCAAGTACTGGCAGGAGTGTGGAATGTTAGTGGGTGAGTGAACTATCCATCTCTCCTCAAGACTTACGAGCCATGTGGACATCCTTCCACCCCAATACATCAGGTATGGCAGATATCCCATTGATAGTACTAGGTACAGTGCAACTTGCTTAGTAAGTACTTGGGTTAGTACACACTTCTGGTTAGTTCGTACACCCCACTCAGTCCCTAACTCATGTACACTATGTCAACCCATACCGATAGTAAGTACTTCTTATCAGAAGTACAGACTTGGTGTGCCCTTCAATGTACGTACTAAGTAAGTTTGACTGTAGTTTGTTATATGCAGTCCCCCCTTTTGTAGAGTTGAGCCGTTCAATTATGTCTGCATAAATCTTCAACATTTGGGGCTACCACCTTCACAAACATTACTACATGTACCACTGATATAGCGTGGCTTTCTTCTGATCGAGGATGTTGTATCCAGTTACCATCCCATAGGTATGACATAAAATATTATGTATTTTCGTATACAATGACTGTTCAGTGGTTTAATCACATAGTATAGAGTGTCTATGGTTTAATGCACATTGTATTACACATGCCATATGATGTATACACAGTATGACATACGTATACAGAAAGCTAATCAATAATTACACAGGGTTCTCCCCAGCTACACTAGTCTAAGGTGTACGTAATGCTCCGTTATACCTTCATTTGACCGCTACTCTTCGGTTTTTGAGCGCCACACTTTTTAATCACTTCCATGTATTTATCTACAGATGTTCCTGTTTCTTGGTTTGCAGTGTCTGACCGGTTGCTTAATGGGCTTGTTCGGTTGGACAAGGAGACTGATCGGCTGTTTAACGAGCTTGTTAAGTTGCATATTTGGCGGACGACCTTTTGATTTCAATCGATAAGTCTTGTCTTCGTCGTTCCCAGCTGTTTATCTAAATATTTCCCTGTTTTCAATCTGCAATCCTTCGAAATCCACCATATTTCAACATGACGCTAAATAAAAATGGCGGGTCGCTTGACTGAATTGGAGCGTTTGCGCGCAATGTGCGTACATGTATATATCAACAAAACCCTGGGAACCTATGTATATATACTATCGACGCATATCATTTACATGTGCACAAGTGTACATGTGTGTCAGTACAAGGAGTTAACACTCACTGTTCACCAAAAGGACAATCTCCTTTGGAAGCAAATGGACAGAGCTGTGTGTATGAAAGTATTCGGTGACAAACCTGAGCATCACAGCAATCCCAGAACACTCTATACTGCTCAATACTCACAATCATTCTGGCTTCTTCATTTGTCATTACATCCACAAAACCTAAATCTCCCTCCGAGTCAGACCTGACCTTTGCTACCTCGGAATACGACATTGGGGTCCAGGGGTTCATGTGTGGCTTGTAGACCTCACTTTGCACTCCCTGGCCTTGCAGAAAGGACTACAGAGACAAAATAGTAACATAGCTGAACCAGATAACTTTGTGGTGTTAACAGTTTGAAAGTGACATTACTGAAATGTGCAGAGCGTGCTATAGCACTAGGGACAACAGTGTCTTTGTTATGTTGCAAACAGGACAATAGAGATCAGGATTCTCCTCAGCTGTAGTGCTAAGGTGTATTGCTCCATTATCCTTTCAAAATGAGGTGCTACACCTTCACTTAGCCACTACCCTTTGTAATTGAATGCTATGCCATGCCTGCAATCACTTTTACTATTTTTACCTAAGAATATTCTTGTTTTTCTTGGTCTAAAAGACTTCAAAATCCATTGTTTAACAGGCCGGCCTGTCCAGTTGTACAATAGAACTGCCCAATTGTTTAACAAGCATGACTGCTTGTACAATGGGGCCGATCTCTGCTCAACAGGCATATTAAGTTGTATACGTTCAGTGAATAACTTTTGAACATAAGTGATACACCTTGGCAATACACTTGACTACTTGTAGCTATTTACCTAAATATTTCCCTGTTTTGATATGGTCTGTAGTCCATTAAAATTTGCCAATTATGACATTGCGTCATATACAAAATTGCTGGTAGCTCAAAAGATGGATGGAAATTATACCTTCTTCAGTCCATACCACTAAACAGACCACCAGCACACACAGACCACCAGCACACACAGACCACCAGCACACACAGACCACCAGCACACACAGACCACCAGCACACATAGACCACCAGCACACACAGACCACCTCTGTACACACAGACCACCAGCACACACAAACCACCTCTGTACACACAGACCACCAGCACACATAGACCACCAGCACACACAGACCACCAGAACACACAGACCACCAGCACACATAGACCACCAGCACACACAGACCACCAGCACACACAGACCACCTCTGTACACACAGACCACCAGCACACACAAACCACCTCTGTACACACAGACCACCAGCACACATAGACCACCAGCACACACAGACCACCAGAACACACAGACCACCAGCACACACAGACCACCTCTGTACACACAGACCACCAGCACACACAAACCACCTCTGTACACACAGACCACCAGCACACATACACCACCAGCACACACAGACCACCAGCACACACAGACCACCAGCACACATAGACCACCAGCACACACAGACCACCAGCACACACAGACCACCAGCACACACAGATCACCAGCACACACAGACCACCAGCGAACACAGACCACCAGCACACACAGATCACCAGCACACACAGACCACCAGCACACACAGACCACCAGCACACACAGATCACCAGCACACACAGACCACCAGCGAACACAGACCACCAGCCCACACAGACCACCAGCACACTCAGGCCACCAGCACACACAGACCACCAGCACACACAGACCACCAGCCCACACAGACCACCAGCACAATAATATACTAATAGCATGTATAAAGTTACATTCTGTAGACTGTATGAAATGTAACACAATTGATTTATACTTGTAGACATGTACAGATAACACATACATGTACCTCTTTGTAGAACACAATCACACAACATATGGACAATGTGCTAACAAGTTCACTGAATAGCACAACAGCAAGATTAACAATACCACATAACAATGGACAGAGCCAACTGGCCCTCTCGAAAGACTATTCCCTTCAATACAAGGAGAAATGGGACATTTTAAGAATGTCATTGGAGAATCTGCTAACATGTAAACTTGTCATTAGTAACTGGCCTCTTAAAGTAGAAGCATATTAATATTAACATGCATAACAAAAGAAATACGGATAATATAATACACGCTAATAAGAATTCTTCCTATGGAGTATCTCACATTATATACAGGTGTACTCTAACAAGAACATTCAATAAGTGTCCACACTTACCGGCTTGAAAACAGGAGCAGAAACGCATTCTTCTTTCAATCTGGGCACTTTCCTCAATTTGGTCATCTAAATTAGTTGACAGACGTAAACAGTTTGATCGTCAAGATTGAACACACGATACACCGTTAATACATACTACGCCCATGCAAATATACTGAGATGTTGTCAGTGTGGCATTCACATTGTCATAAATTCACATAACAGTCTTTAACAGACTGCTAACATTTTATACATTATAAAATTGCTGTATAATAGTACGGTTTCTACGGTAACAGATGCTATATTGATATAATACGATCTGAAGGTGAAATAAGATCTTTCCACAATGGCATAGAAATAGATCAATATCATCCTCCTTGCCAGCCAACACACAAGGACACCATTCATAACCAAGAGCAATACAGCACATACCAAACAAGAGAACTAATACTCACTACACCAGTTATACTGTATCATACACATATACCTTACTTACTCTATTACTGTAACATCCATCAACACATTGCTTAGCAATAACAAATAAATCCTTTTATAACCTGTTTACCTTTTCTTCACTATAATCGCCACTGTCCATCCACATTATTGGACCAAGAGGAGAGAGTGTCTTTGTTGGTGACTTGAGGGACTCGGAGGCCTCCAGGGCCTCCTTAGTGACATGCTCGTATTGACACTTTGAGCCCTTTTGACAAAACCCCTTCAGAAAATATGGGCATACTGTCTTCTCCTGTGAACACAGAGTACAGTTCTATATGTTAACTGTATCATCTCTCGCAGTGTGTGCTAGTATAAGCCTATCTCGGTTGAGTGCCTCCCCAGCATAAATAAGACATTTTATCGCATTTGAAAATACTTGTCCATCTAATAAACCAATTATCCGTCTAATAGACCAATTATCCGTCTAATATACGTACCTCAGGCTCTGTCTAAAAATGTCCCATTAACCATTGACTGAAGTTATTCCCAGGCGTTCTAAGTTACCTGACTCTACCCTACGTACTACATTATCAACCTGTCATACACGGGCGTATAATTTAACCCAAATATATCCACCACATGAAAACAAACAATGAAGGTTTTGAAGTCATAGGTCCGTGAAATGAACGCTATTGGCAATGTGGACAGATAAGTACGATAGATATCGATGAAGACCTCAGTTCGTCACATACTTCTGTTTCCCTCGAGTGTACGAAAGGGCAACTTTCTCCCTTGTAGCAGTAGCCTTGAGAAAAGTACTTACACAAGCTCATCCCTCCCTAACTGTCCGAGGGGATTCCCCCTTCTCGGCCACCGTACGTACGGGATGACGAGGTAGGCCCGCGCCACTGCGACTATTCTACACTGCTACAATCCCATAACCGATCCGATATATAGCCATGCAGTTAAAACTAGTTGTGCACCTTGTGCAGAAACTCGCTTTTGGCATGGCTATGGCGGGATCTTGCAAATTTTGGAAGGGTTGAAAAGGCTATTAAAATGGTAGTGAAGTGATGTTGAAGATAGTGAGGGAATTGTACAGCTATTTGCGAATGTGTTGTCTGCTCAGAATGGGTTCATATCCAAACAAACAAAACATCCTTGTATGAGAAAATCGCCTCAATTGTCTAGAAAAGGCATCGTTGACATACTATAGAAAACAATTGGTTCAAAAGACACCCGAATCTCTATTTGGAAGAAAATTGTTGGCCTACATAACAAAACATATACCTACATTCGGACACAACATATATTTGTTAGTGTGGGGCTCGCCTGATCAGGTACAGTGTGTGCACTATGTGTAACATATAAATCATGCTGTGGTATTGAGTTTGTTCTTAGTAGAATCGCTGGCATGGTTGACATAGATGTCAGTTTCACCTAATAGTTCAGGACGTTCACTGGGAGGACAACATTTGCAGCCTCTCCACATTTGGAAGACTCTATCCTTCAGCTCATCGATAATCCACACTAGTAGCTCACATACAGACACAAGACTGGCTCCAATGAAAAGTCCCATTTGTCCTCCAATGTCAGAAACAAAATCACCAGGGCCATAGGCAATATTTTCAGAAACTTGTGTTACCGAAAATGATGAGAACTGTATTGTTACAGCAACTGTGTCACTGAATGATCCAGCTGTTACACTTTGTCCAACTGAAGGAGCTCTAAAAGTGGATGATAGAGTGTATGACAACTGAGGCGTATACTCGCCAGCCACACACTCTGGTGGGCAGTCAATGTTGAGGTCACGATCGGAAACATCACCAAAGTACACTGCACACAGGGTGCTGTTAACAGTACAGACAGGATAGTTTGTGATGGCACCAGGAGGGGCACCTGGAGGGACACACCCACATACCTCTAAAACTTGATCAATGCTCAATTCATTTCGACAGGCTGCAGCACTGTAGGTGGGGTAATATTTCAAAGATTTAGAGCGCGTACAAGAACCATATCTGGGTTCAAGGAAACTTCGGTTGCTGAACTTGAGCCCCAAATAGCCCTCAAACCCAGCAGGAACCGAGAGAGCAGATACAAATGATGGTAACTGTCCTGGGGGGTGTACGATGACAGCTGCTCCAAATTCAAACATGTCACTATAAGCAGAGCTGTTCAAATTTAACCTGACATGCATAGCCTGTCTGGTGTTCATTGCAATCAAGGACCCGTCATCATTAGTGGTGAAACATAGGTGAAAATCTATTATTCTTGGAACAAACGTTAGTGAAAGCGAAGAGCATTCAATACCATTGAAAGTACAATACGAGATGAATTCTTGTGCACTTTGGCCTCCGTCAACGAATAAATCGGTAATCGATACATTTCTCATATCTGGTGGAATGGATGATTCGCAGGACACGTTTACACCACTAAGTAGGCGCCCTAAACAGTCGAAATAACGAGTTAAATTCTTACTGGTCAAGAAGGAATCCTTAATTTGGTTACTGTTACAAATGGTGATGGCTGGGAAACTGAGGAACCTGGCTTGTATTATGTCCACACTCGTCGACTTCTGAGCTGCATTCAGACGCATTCCTCGTTCAATGATGAAGTAAAGTAACCCGGAAAGAACAGAAATGACTACAAGAAGCCAAATTATGCGTCTAATCCACGATTTTCCCCGGAATATTCTAGCAACTCCGTGTGTGGTGGTGTTCTCTATGTATTCTTTGAATCTCGCGGCGTCCTTGCGTAAAAGTGCCTTCTTGTAAATCGATTCTTCTTTGAGGCTTCGACTCGCCTTTCCTCCATCTTCGCTCATGTTGTGTTCCTATTCAGCACGTCACGGCCTTATGAGTGTATGGCACGCATTGTGTAGCTGGCCATGGATGAAGATCGATGAAAACCAGTCAGGTATGTGATGACGTCATGATCAGTTACATTTGTGGGCGTGAATCGTTCACTAGCACAAAATGCTGTAGGGGTGTGCAGAGTCATGTCTCGTTTATGTACAAACATCCCTCCCAATGAATATCATTAAAAAGTCCATGACCATCATTATTGCTATCAAGCCCATGCTATTATTCCTATTACTTTTACTATCTCTATTATAGTCTCCATGTATATTTTATTTCAAAGTACATTAAATTATCATTATTCATTGTCACTGTACTGTATTATACACCGCGCATCATACTGATTTAGGAGTGGTGAGCCTCTTTTACTTAACAGGTTTTGGAACAGGTATGCATTTGTAACAATTAATCATAATAATATTATTAATTGAAATTTGCTTCATCAGAATCTTAAAAACTAGTGCAATATTATATTATTATAGTGTGTGTTTCATATGATTCATCAATTTAATGCAGTCTCCTCTCGTTCTATCTTCTGTTTGGTATTCATTCTAGAACCGTTTGAGCTGCCTTTGGCCCAAAAGGCCCCAGTGGTGAGTGAGTAGGTAATTTTGATTTTGTCTGCATTGGGTAATGCTGGCATGACAGACACTGAAGGCAGACTACAGGTCAGACTGGTTCTGGTGCGGGCAGACTCCACACCTGTACACAGGATACAGACAAAACAAAATGTGAAATTGAGTAAACGTAGAACAATCTAGTCATACAAGGTATTGAATTAACCTTTATATAACTGTGTGAACTTTTGATATTAAACATGTGAATGCCACATTCACCAGGAAAACTACACATCTAATGGGATTACACCACCAATGAATTGGCTGGCATCACTATCACATACGTACATATTTGTTCAATCGTTTATGTACTGAAAGTATGCATGTACATTGCAAAATGGACAATTATTTTACCTTGTAACTTAGTATTTTGAATCATAATATTCTATGACAAGACAATCCTGACCACATAACTATAATATAATACACCCATACTTGAAGGATATCCCATGTTGACCCCTGGAATGGGGTTACATGTACAGCACAGATAGGTCTAAGGTAACATTGCTGTCCATTGCCATTGTACATAATGGATGTGGTGTATTATGTATGACTTACATGGTATGTACGTACATACATACGCATATACGTACGTACATACGTATAAACCTGTGTGCACAGTCTAATGAATAGTTACGTATTATAAGTAAAATATAAACAGTATATTCATTAGATCATTGGAAAATTCCACTTCTGTTTCGAGCAAAATGGACACAGAACAGCAATTTGGTTTACTAGGCAATCTTAAATTTGGTATTACCTTTTTCTGCAGTGACAGAATCCCGGGATATACACATATACATACGTACATACGTACATATGTGCATACAAACCTACTGTACACATCTATCTACAGCGTATCTACACATAGCATTACAGTTTCATATACATATGTACGTATACCCACCTCTTCCGGATCCCATCTCTTTTCCTAACTCCACATCTTGCTTCTTCTTTGACTGTTTGCGATGTCTCTCATGCCACTTCACCAAGAATTCCCCCCAACAAGGAGTCAAGGTGTTCACCAGGACCTGCTTGGCCCACTCCAACAGCTCCAGTTCTCTGGTGATTATGGCCATGCTAGGAGCAGCAATGACCCCCTCCATGTGCTGAGCGACGATCTCCACTATCTTGTAAACAATGTGTGCTGGGATGGCCACAAGCAACCAGGGAGGATGGGCCAGGTCTAAGTAACTATCCACAATAGCCTCAACTTTACTTTGAAGAACAAGCTGCGTAAATAAGTCAGTACGTATGTACGTATGTACATGTTGGAAAAGGTTACAGGCGTAGTTGTGTGAGTGTGAGTGTGTGTGTGTGTGTGTGTGTGTGTGTGTGTGTGTGTGTGTGTCCATGTTTATGTACATACATAAATACATACGTACATACGTACATATACATATGTACGTAACTACTAAAATTAATACAATAGTACGTATGTCCATGTATGTACCCAAGTGCATGTGTTGTACGTAATTTACATGCACAAAGTACATATGAAGCAACACTAATACATACAATGCATACTCATTAATCTGCCACAATTGATGCACTCACAATATCTGGTTTAGCTTTGACCATCAACTTCAACTTGATCACTTCCATGCAAAAATTAAAGTTTCTTTCCTTTGTTCCACACTCCAATTCCGGTGTCAATTCCTTGAGATAGGATTGGAAAGCAGCCAGTTTAGATGACATGGGACCTTCACAGGCATCAAGATTGGTAGCCAAAGGATCTGAATTGGCCAGCATTTGCGATAGAGTCTGTACAGAATAGGTCAAGGCACCAGTGAAATGTCCTCATCAATACAAGATGAAGAGTTAGTAAATACATTATAACTACGTATGTACGTAGGTGAGAATCATGTACATTTCATATTTCAATATTCTAATGCATACACAGATACTCATATGCAGTATGGACTGTCATACTACAAGCATGTATTCATAGTATCTACGTATACATCCATGCATACATACGTATGTACATGAGCATACACAGCACACACAATGTGGACTAACAAAGCCTACTAACCTTTGTAGATGTTCTTGAGATTCTGGATGCACCGGAAGCTCTGGAGCGATAGCCCATTCTAGTTAACTTCTTGACTTGTTCGAGTGAATGCATGCTGGATAGAGCCTCATCAAGGTATGAATGAGAAAGGCAATGTAATTTTTTCTTTTTCTTCTTTGTTTTCTTCTTTTTGGATTTTTTCTTCTTTCCATTTTCCTCTTGTTGTGAAGCTTGTGGAGGTGGTGGTGTTGGTTGTGGGGTTGGAGGTAGTGGTGTTTTGGTTATTTCTCTCAGGAACACATCAAAGTTAGATCTCAAATAGCTACTCCAAGCTCTTTTCAGACTTGACAAACACAGGGTCTATAATATATATGAGGAATGAACATTACTAACTAGTGTAGATGTGTGGTAGTGTGTGTGTGTGTGTGTGTGTGCTTGTGTGTGTGTGTGTGTGTGTGTGTGTGTGTGTGTGTGTGTGTGTGTGTGTGTGTGCTTGTGTGTGTGTGTGTGTGTGCTTGTGTGTGTGTGTGTGTGTGTGTGTGTGTGTGTGTGTGTGTGTGTGTGTGTGTGCTTGTGTGTGTGTGTGTGTGTGTGTGTGTGTGTGTGTGTGTGTGTGTGTGTGTGTGTGTGTGTGTATGTTTGTGTACACACATACATAATATGGGTACTAGGTATGTACTTCAATGTAAAACATATAAGTACATACGTACGTATGTACATACGTACATCAAACATACATATTCATACGTATGTATATACAGTGAATTCTCTTTAATCCGCCACTGTTTTATCTGCCAAACCTTTTAATCTGCCACAATTTTTCAGTACCAATATAAAGTACACGTACTACTGAATATCCATTTATTCCACCAAACTCGTTAATCCACCATATTCTTTGAAAACGAATTGTGGTGGATTAAGTAGTATTCACTGAACATTGATTAGCCTAGTATACGTACGTATATACGTACATGCATATAAACAAGCACAAACATGCACATACATAAATACGTACATGCAATGCTAGAACATGTGTATGTACGTACGTACATGTCCTAACGTATATAAAATAAGTACAATATATATTCATACACATACATATAATGCAAATGTAATTGTACACAAGTTAGACTGACTGGTATGTTCCCAAAGGCTGTCACCCTTGTGGTCATGTGACTCTGGTGGAGTCTGAAAACGATCTGAGTTCTTTCTTGATCAGTTACTGGTAGACAGAGATTGCTCCCTATAAAGGAACAAAGTGCAGGTCGTGAGCAAAATGCACATACACAAATTAAGTGTTTGCATTTATGTACGTACATATGCATAACATACGTACACTTCCAGTATTGAACAGGGCACAATCCACCATTACACATACTGTGTGTCTATGTGTGTGTGTGTGTGTGTGTGTGTGTGTGTGTGTGTGTGTGTGTGTGTGTGTGTGTGTGTGTGTGTGTGTGTGTGTGTGTGTGTGTGTGTGTGTTGCAACATTTGATGATAGTGAACCGTCAAATACATACACACATTGATCACTGAGGATCACAACATGCCTGAGAAATCATATAACCAAATATTGCATGAGTTTCTGCACTATGTGCATACCTAATGTTATATTCAGGTGGGTATACTACACATGTAATACAATAACTTGGGTTGTTTTAAAGAACAGAATATAATATACCTATGTAGATCTGATTCAAATTTCCTCCCCATCCCCATTTAGTATACTCTCCTGGCTCACAAGTCAAACTTGGTCATGAGTGGCTCCAACAGGTACGTACGTACATGACGGAGTGAATGAGGATATTCCTATCATTTACAATGACTAAAAAAGGTACTGTACATTTTTAGCAGTATAATAACCCATCCTCATCACCCCCTAGTTACTACTGCACAAACACACAGCAGCTGGCTCATCTTTCAAAAAGTAATATTCCGAAAGTCTTCACTAGCGTAGTTACGTACATATGTAACACTTTACTGTAATTATGGCCATCGGAACTTGATTAGACTATTACCTGTTCATTGTTATGGTGATCCAATAGTGTAGTGTATTAACCTGTGTCTCTGTAACAGTGTAACGACGTAGAGCGTAACACTGAAGTTTAACAGTGTGGTGAAGTGTAAGCTAGTGAAGTGTTGTAGGTTGTCAACCATGTTCGACTGTTGTACGTGTATATTGCTATTGATGACTGAGTTCTCGATTTACACTCTATTTGCTCATGGTGATTGATACGTTCGCTACACATAGATACAAATTTGTTTGAGCAAAATGCTAGCCTGAGGGTGTGTTTAATGTTTGGGATGGTAATGAGGCACACAGCTGCACACTCTTTGAAAGTTGTTTACACACAGTACACAGTGTAGTAAATAATTTACTGCACACCAGCATCCTTTGATGCATGGCTACACTTGGAGTATACCTACACACACGTACAACATACGTACGTACCATCTGCTATGAATTCTTTGAATATTGTCCATGACAGTCTGTCCCTCATGGCATCATCAACACCTTTGTTCTCTAACAGCTTCAGTTCTTCCACAGACTGCCAGAACAGAAGCATTTTTGCCAAACCGTACATTCCATTTCTGAAATGAAAGATGAGGAAGAAATTAAAGGCTTGCATTGAGTTGTGCTCACCGCAAACACACACACACACACACACACACACACACACACACACACACACACACACACACACACACACACACACACACACACACATACACACACACACACACACACACACACACAAGCACACACACACACACACACACACACACACACACACACACACACACACACACACACACACACACTCACACACACACACAAACGCACACACACATACACATACGTACGTATGTATACAATATACGTATGTACATACAGTGTATGTACAATATACAGAAGGTTCCTCTCCTGCAGTCGCTACTCCACAGTGATCTCACCTCATGAAGTACTGCATTAGAGGTCTCCCAGCAGAGGCCTCAGACCACAGCCCAGCTGTGAACTGGTCCATGTCCCTCACGTACTCCTCTTCATCAAAAGAAGTGTCATGAGCTGTGTGTCTCGAGAACAGCTCCGGAAGGTAAAGGGAACTGCACGAGATAAATAGAACCATGAAGATGTAGGGAAGCTGCACATATGTACGTACACACATATGCATATATGCATGATCTATGTATATGCATATATGCATGATCTATGTATATGTATATATGCATGATCTATGTATATATGTACGTATGTACGTTTTTCAATGGTTTGCTCTTACTTGTCAGCTGACGTGTGTGTGCTTATCTGCAGGAGATAACGAGGTAGCCAGTAGGTCATTAGCCTGTGGAACGCCAGGCACTTGACATCTGTCAGGGTTTGTGCCTTCTTCGTTCCGTCGCCAGCCAACATGTGCGAGTACTTAAGCTCCAGGTGCTTCCTGAGGTGATTCTGAGGCTGAATCTGTACATATTGCTGAGTTGTTGGTGGGTTGTCACCGTCAGCGTAGTCAAAAGATGTAGCATCACTCATTCTGCAGTCTTCCTCCATCACCTCAAGCTCCCTTATGTCCAACCACATCTCAATCATATCGCGACCTTTGGTCTTATTCAGGAAATTGCTAAAGGCCTCCATCCCTACACTCTGTAAGTAGAAGAAAAAACGTAAAATGTAATTTAACGAATAAATTCATTCATGCCATCCACATGAATAAATGTATACATATACATGTACATACATATGTATGTGTGTTCCCATGTACACATATATCTGCAGATCCTCATATATACATACGTACATATGTACATACATTTATATTATCTTGGATGTATACACAGATCAATGCACATATGTAATTATGGTATATACATATGATACATACGTACATATGTACGTACATTACATATACACGAGTACGTATATGAGTTGTACATTTATGCACATATACACTCAAATATTATGTATATAATTACAACCATACTTGCATAAATGACCATATGAACTCATGTCACTACATGGTTCACTTGCTTACCGAGCCCAGGATCTTGTGGATGTCCACGTTCTTCAAAACTGACTCCAGAGTGGTTCTGTGACACACAGGTGACTCCAGTACTGACCTGCTACAACCAGGCAGTGATCGTTTCACTGAAGTTGTGTTAGCGCTACTACATCCCTGAGATTGGATACTGGGGAGTTTCTTAACATCCGTAGTTTGTCGTCTATCAACAACAGCCAGTGTATGAGTGGACCGTCTTCTATGGGATGGCTGATCGCCGGATGACTGTGATAAATATATGGCTCTTTCACATTCATTGATCAATTTGGTACGAAGTTCATAAAGATGATACACCCTGGATCTACAAGGTATCAATTGTGTGTTATTGAAATACGTACATATTAACAAATATACGTACATACGTATATACATATTATGTATGTACATATATTCGTATACAGTGGAACCTCTCTATAAAGGACACATTGGGGCCAGGTAATTTGTCCACTGTAGAGAGGTTGTCCACTCTTCAGAGATGGAAAATGTATTAGGACTATAGGAAAATCTATTTTGGTGCCTTACAGAGTGTCCTTTGTAGGGAGGTAATTTATATGGTGTCCTTTATTGGGAGAGTCCTTTAATAGAGGTTCCACTGTATAACAAATACGTACAGTACACCCTTGACCTACTAGGAATTAACAGTGTCTTTTTGAAGTATGTACGTATGTACACACAATTCTAAAGTCTAAAATCGGTCACTTATGTACTTTAGAAAAGGCCGAAATCTTTCCTTCTCGATCCACTTGATAAACTTGTGGCGACAACTTTCATCAACCTCAAGTGATGGATCCTCGCAATTGATAGTAAAATCTCTTCTGACAAGATCATAGGAGAGTTGGATAGTGAATGCCTGTAGTCACAAGTATAAGAGCCATTCTATGTCATATCTGCATATGCGCACGGAAATATACGCACTCATTGAAAAATATTATTACAGTATATTTTGTGCTAGTGTACATATTCAGTTGCTGTCTTTGTCAATTTGTCTCCTTTTCTTATATCTGAGGCATTATGCGGTAAATTCTCATTAATTTGCCATCACTTTGTCTGCAACAATTTTCCCCATACCATAATATTATTATAATAATCATACACATAACAATGAATATTTATTTGATCAGCCAAACTCATTCATCTACCAGAATATTTGAAAAGAAATTGTAGATGTTTGATAAGAATTCAGTGAATAAATTTATCATCCCAGTATTTAATTGCCCAATAATTGTGTGTTGAATAGTATAAAGGATCTGTCTAGGACATGACAAGGAAGACCTCATAGTATCATACAAAGAGATCCATTCATGCCTACTATAGAAGCCATGAAGAAGCATTGGTTGGCTCTCTCAAAGCTACCTTTTGCCACATAATGGTCTGTAGGCATACACAGGTGTATGTCCTCCCTCACATCACAGATTCTCCACCAACACACACACACACACACACACACACACACACACACACACACACACACACACACACACACACACACACACACACACCGGTATACACAGGAGGTCGACCCAGTGTACAGTGTACAATAGGAAAGCATCAGGTAGACTGCTCTGTATATACGAAGGGACACTTTGTGTGCATTCTCACCTTAGAGGACAGAAACTTGTTGAAATAGTCCAATAGGACAGGATCCCTGTGCAACTGTTCTATCCACATTGCTAAAATTTATAGAAATACAAAAAAAACACCATTATCTGATGCAAACAAATTCTATGGAAATTCTTGGGCAGTTCCCACAGACAAAGCTGAACTAGATTTAGTTCTAATGATAAGAACATGTTACAATGTTGTGTTGTTGCCTTGGCAACTATAGGTGTTTATATTTTGAATAAATACGTGTTAATTACAGCAAATAACTGTGACTAGCACCTTATGAGTAGCTCACTACCACTGCTTGAAGTTCAGTTAGCCAGAACTGGGAAGCACCGCACCCATACCCACACATTTTCCCCACCACACCGACACCACACGCACCTATACACACAAATAGAAACCACACACACGCACAGGGATACACAGTGTATCAACACTATAATAATATATTATTATTATATTACATAGAAAAAGTCTATAATATTATATTGAAAACAGTGACAATGGAACTAGTCCTTGAAGTGTAAACCGCAATGATTGAAAATGTACAACATTCTTGAAAAGTAGTTCAACTAGAGCTAACAAGAGTCTTCTTTCCATTGTGTTCTTTGACCTCCTTCTTCATGGCGTTGTACCAAGGAGAGATCTTGGTCCTCTTCAGTAGGTCATCGAAAGCAGGTTGTCCCTCAATACCATGTAGGACACCATAAACTGCCTACACGGAAAGACAGTACATACAATTACGCATATTATACCGCACATACAAGATATATACCATATAGTTAATATACTGCACACAGTATGATACAGTACATAAAGTACATTCAATACATACACTATATATTATACACCTAGTGTACACAATTCCTCGCACATAACACATACAGTATATCCTATCTCATGTAAGTAGTACATAATACGTGGTCTCTATGTAAAGAGTATCATAAACATGTCCCACTATCACTGACATTACACCAAGTGTCCCATTGCTCAAGTACATATTACACACACGGGTTGTTACACTGCAGTTGAGAGACAGCAGTGGCTCACCAGGTCTGCAAGGTTGGGAGTGCTCCCTCCCAGGTACCTCCTGTTGGGTCCTACAGCCTCCAACCACTGGTCGGTACAGTCATACAGACTCTCACGCACATCCTCCTTCAAATTGTGTCTGAATTTTGAGTGAAATAATATACATAATATATACATAAGACATACATACACAGTACATACATACATACATCATACATACATACATACGAACATACATATGGACATAGATACGGACATACATACGTTCATAAGTATGTACATACATGCATACATATATACATACATACATACACACATACATGCATACATACGTACATACAATAATGTGAATTAAGATGACTGAAATTCATGCAATTACATGTTAACAGGCTACCAAAACTAATGTACACTGTAGTCGACTACCTTTTCTTCAAGCGTTTTCCCAAGAAATACATTGCAACAGCTCCTGCATACTTGGCTGCCACCCTCTCAACAGAGCTGAAGTTCCCCACACTCGAGATGTACTCCATTGCCATCAGAGCCTCACTCGGAGTCCTGTGAATAGGATGAGGCCAAAGTGATCACAGCCTTGCCAGCTATGCTATACTCCTGTATTCTGGAATGTGTCCTATTACGCTCTCCACAATTAACCTATCATTCCCTTAGTACACATTGAGAAATTTAAAACCAACTACGTATAATATTCCAACTTCAAATTAACACAATTTTCAGAGATATTCTTCAGACTGACATTGCTTCTGCTACTGTTCAATAAATTGTTTCCATATTGTTACCAGTCATTAGGCAAAGTATTGTATCAGTTACTCTTATCTATACTCTTGAACCTCTTCAACACAAAACTCTATGAACAACTTCAAAATTTCATGTCAAAAGTATTATGTGCTAACAGTACGTACGTAATGCATGTGTACATTAGCTGTAAACGTAGGGACTTGACAAAAGTTCCATGAAGATGTGAATTTTGCGCTGAACAATTTCATGTCCATAAATTTCAACTGTAGATGCAAACTAGCATTAGCAGCCATTTTCTTCCTCATGTACACCCAATTCTGGTTAATTTCACTTTTTATTCACAAACTATCCTCTAAACAGTTCGCTACTGATTATTACAACAACTATGCTAACATATAAGCCTCACATCTAATCCCAATAACCATATTAGGCTACAAAGGTTCACGTATATCCCATATCCTATAAACTGTTAGTTACCGATTACTACTATAGCCATGCCAGCACATTACCATCATACCAACCTGTAGATGTTTGGTGCGAGTGTGTGAACCAGCATATCATCGACCCACTGTCTCCATTGTCGTTCTTCCCTGGAATGCACAGAAGTAAGACGATACAGCATCACTGTAACATGACTATTACAACCAAACTGAGCATGAAATGTCGTCAAGCAAATATTTAACAAGGTTGCACCCAGTGATACAACCAATATGCAGATATTTAATGTATTCACAATAAACGGTAATTTAATACTAACAGCAATAAACAATATACGTAGTAGTACATATTCTGATACATATGTATGTATCGTACACTGTGTCCTCATTAGCAGGTTGACAGCACTACAAATTGGCATATATAAGAATTTTTATTGTTGCAGTAGGTATGTATAGGTAGGGAAGAATTACTCCCCAGCCACATTTAGGGTAAGCAGAATGGACATGAGAATGTGGATAAACCCAGATGATGTCAATAGTATGTACGTACCTATACACATTGGAGACAGATTAACTCCCTCACACAATACCTGTATGTACCACTCACATAACCAATACTATACACGTAGTATATGGTCTTTCACAACACAGGCAAAATTGTCTGACTTCACGATATCAAGATAAGCACACGGTACAGGCATATGCAACATGTACATCCATCCTGGTCTCCTTAACCAGATCTAGCTCCACACACACCCCTCCTCACACTACTCTATTGGTTTACTGTTAAACTTTTAAATTGGCCGATTCAAGGTCAGGAGGTAAAAAGAGTCCAGGTCTATGGTCTGGTTGACAAGATCAAATCTGTACAGTGACAGCATGGACCAGACAGATAATATACGGCTTCACCATAATATAACATCACAACACATGACACAGTAAATACATGTAATCATCACCTTCTTTCGTCAATCTGCTTTGTGTCGCCAAACATGATAAAGTACTTGTTGGCCCTCTCCACTCTCTCCTTCCCCTTAGTGTCCGTGAAGTGAACTTGCGGATAAAGATTCAAGGTATCCTCCACGGTCCCTGTGCCAACAACACAGCTTTGCAATACGCTGATAATAAGGGAAGAATCACACACTTGTGTGTCCCCTACCATTGCGAATGGGACGTGCTTGGACGAAGAGAATTTAATTTCCTTCTTGAATAGTGGATTCACTTCAACCTTGGTATACTGGATATCGTAATAGTCCAAAAATGCTCTGACTTTGTTACAGAAAGGACATGTTTCGTACTGGAAAAGTTTAATAGGAGGTATTTTGTGCGTTCCAGCATTCTCGGAGAGATCACAAACGGTACAAGAAGCGGACTTCTTTGGGTCTGGCTCGACTTTTGCCTGTAATTTGCCGCTGGTACGAATATACCAGTAAAAACTGGCCGATGCGACGAAAGCACCGCCGAGAATCAAAGCTCCTTTGTTTCTGATCACACCAACTGACAACGAATATTTCCTGAACGGTAGCATCGCGGTGTTTCTCTTCACTCCCTTTTTAAAGACACAACTAACGGCTGACGCCATTTTGTTCGATCTGTCGGTTAAAAAATCGATTTTTATAGGCAGGATAAATTGACTTACCTCCAAACAATTGTTTAACAGATATCCCGTCATTGTGAATGAAGGGCAATGCTCGTTGTATGAACTATCATGTTGACGATTTACATACTGTACATTCAGCTGGAAAGTAGTTCAATGGTAACATCGAGATGGAAAATTAAATTGGAGAGAAAGCCTGATTGTTTTCTTTGGGGGTGTGGCTGTAACGCAAAAAACCGACAAAAACGGCGGAACTCAACTGAGTGAGATACATGACAACAAGGTTGATACAAATAGAAGTTATTACAAAATATTCCAATCTTATAAGAATTAATGAAAAAATACACGTAATAAAAATGCTAACTAACTTGAAATTTTATGTTGCGGAACCCTAATGTGTAATGTTATTATTCACTATAAGTACTATAGTGTATTATTTGTTGAAGATGTACATGAGGACTATCTGTTGCAAAGTGAGTGATATTTTCATTGCGTTCAAATCACTCTGCTACATATTGCACTAGGCAGTGTCCATGCATATGGTGCTTTGGGGTCTGTCATGAAATATTCGGTCCCCCTGGACCAAATGTGTCAAAAAAATATTATTATAACCTTGCCCCCAAGTGTCCATATGATACAATCCAGTATGGGGGTGCTACTGACCACTTGATAACTGTCCTGGTAATTTCACACTTGGTTGCTGATTTCCAAAGGCTGTCCAGTGTCCACATCCAACTTACCAATGCAATTCTCATGCATGCATATGTTCATGTTGTTGGTGCAGACCTAGCGGTGACAACTAGATGTGTTTTTGCCCATCACAAGAGATCCTGAGTGTCCATATGATATGTATTAACACATACTTTTGTATGTACATTTCAATATGGAGGTGCTATGGGCATCTTGGTGACTGGCCGCCGGGATAACTTCACTTTTTGTTGCTGGTTGCCACAAGCTAGCCAGTGTCCATATCAAATCTATCAATAAAACTTCCGATGCATGCATAAATCGGAAGCTGGAAAAGGTCTTCGTCGGAAGCCATAAGGAAAAGGGGCTGGCTACGCGAGACTACCATCTTTGTTACATCAGAATCCGCTGAACACGTTGTGCTGACTCGTCTACTACCTTCCGTGCTTCGTGTACTTGATCGAAGCTATGTTGAAAAGAATCGCACTTATTGCCATCCTACACGGTGTCGGTTTCCTGCTTTGGCAGAACAAGGACACGCGGCTCATGATTATGAAAGAATTGGAAGAAATTCGACAGCTGGCCAACCATTACGGAGGGATGGTTGAGCCTTGGCAATTGGCTTTCCTTTCCATCGGGTCCACTCTTATATTCCTTAGTATCCTTTCCTTCTTGTTTCAAGATGAACCGTTGAGTGTACGTATAAAGACTTACATGTTCAAGAAAGTTCGCTCCCTACCGTTCATCGGTGCCAAGATCAAGAGCGAACTGGCTTCAGCCAACAAGCAAATATACAGCTCGTCTTTTGCGCCCAAACCCGGAGAAGAGTTCATCACTGAGTTGCCCAAGTGTGGTATGTCTAAGGAGAACATCGTGAAGAGAATAACGAGTCTGAAAGGGTCTGAATCGTTGTCAGTTTGGGAGAAAGGGATGGTGTCGGGCACCGTGTACAGTGGCGCGGAGGAACTGACCGAACTGACCACGGAAATTTTCAGGATGACCTCTTGGTCCAATAACCTTCACCCCGAAGTGTTCCCCTTCACTCGTAAGCTGGAAGCAGAGACCATTAAGATGTGTTGTAGTATGTTCCATGGTGGTCCTGACGCATGCGGGGTGCTGACTGCTGGGGGAACCGAGAGCATAATAATGGCCATGATGGCCTACAGACAGATGGCCTATGAGAGAGGGATCAGAAAGCCTGAGATCGTCTGCGCTGTTACCACACACTGTGCTTTTGACAAAGCAGCCAACTACTTCAGCATGAGGATCGTTCATGTGCCAGTGGACAAGAAGACTGGAAAGTGCAACATGAAAGCCATGTCTCGCACCATCACCTCCAGCACAATTGTTCTCATCGGTTCTGCTCCTAGCTTTCCCCATGGCATCATAGACCCCATCGAGGAGATTGCCGCACTGGCCATAAAGAAGCGTATTTTCATGCACGTTGATTGTTGCCTTGGAGGCTTTGTCTTGCCCTTCATGGAGGATGCTGGGTTCCCCATCCCTCCCTTCGACTTCAGAGTTAAGGGAGTCACAAGCATATCATGTGACACGCACAAGTACGGCTTCACACCAAAGGGGTCCTCAGTTGTACTGTATGCTAACAGCAAGTTGAGGCAGTACCAGTATTTTGTGGCCACAGACTGGCCTGGAGGTGTTTACGCATCTCCCTCTGTAGCAGGCAGTAGGCCAGGAGCTCCAGCATCTATGGCTTGGGCCACGATGATGTACATGGGTCGTCAGGGGTATGTCGACAGTGTCACTAAGATGGTGAGGACAACTCGCTATATAGAATCCGAGATGCGCAAGATTGATGAAATCTTTGTGTTTGGCAAGCCACAAGTTACGGTGATTGGGTTTGGATCAAGCAAGTTTGATATCTTCCGTCTGAGCAATTTTCTGGCTGAAAAGGGTTGGAATCTCAATCCTCTGCAGTTCCCTTCCAGTATTCACGTTTGTGTCACCATGTGCCACACCAAGGTGAGTGTTTACCTGTACGTGTGTGTCAATATGTCTATGTGTGTGGGGGTGGGAATGGGGGGATTGCTTGATTCTGAATTCAATGTCACACTCTGTGGTTTGTGTTTGGCTCCTTGTAATGTTGTGTCATAATCACAACAGAAGGGCCTTTTCCTGTTAAGGACTGTCTTTCAACAATAGCAGGAAGGTGTAGCATGTATGGAAATGTTGGTTTCCTTTTGAAAACAAGTTTCAGTGTGTGATATTGTTTCAGTTCCGTGTTGTAGTTGGCACCGTGCATTTGCTAACCACGAAATCTCCAATCCGGTCACATTGATAGCCCTGCTCTACATCAAATAACCCACCACCACCACCACCACCACCACCACCACTCCAGTACTAGGATGAGTGCACATGTACATATCAAAAATTTGATAACAGAAAAGACTTGTCTATGATGTTGTTCTTAACCTTTGAAAAAAATCCACAATGTCTTCATTCCAGTGGGATTTTAATAGTAGCCTGTTAGGCTATTGGGCTTATCCAGTGTAAATAAGACTACCTATGCTATGTTCCCCTTATTTCACAATGTACATATTTTGTGAAGATTCTACTGTGGAGACTCTATGCTTACATAACATGGAAAGTATGTGTACGTTTGTGTCATACAGTGTAACAGGGTTATTGATTACCCTGGTTAGCACATACAGTACTTCTGGCTAGTGTATACACTTCACTCAGTCCCTAGCTCATGTATCCTATGTCAACCAGTACTGATAGCAAGTACTTCTGATGAGAAGTACAGATTTGACGTACCCTTCAGAGTACTTGCTAAGCAAGTTCGGTTATAGTCTTGGATGTTCACCGCCTCTCTTTCTCTTTCCTCGCACAGGAAGGTGTGGCTGACCGATTTCTACAAGACGTCAAAGATGGAGTGGCAGCCATAATGAAAGACCCCAAGAAGAGGACCACTGGAGCCGGAGCAATGTATGGCACAGCTCAGACCATCCCGGACCGATCCCTGGTCAAGGACATCGCCAGAATTTACCTTGACCTCTGCTACTCAACAAGTCCTCTGGAAGATTAACTAGTATAGATATCCTCGGACATATTATTTATAATCAAAGTATTAATCTATAAATTATGTTCTATTAATGTGTGTGCATGCTTAATGTAAATACATAATGCTCTTAAGTATCTATTTGAATAATGCTGAAGATTTATATATCCCATATCCGGTCTGCAAGTTATGACTTCAATGTTCCTACTCTTGTTGGTCATCGACAGCTGATGCTGAGACAGTGAGATAAAATGGCGGGTGTGAGGTTGGTCGCGCTAGACCCGCAATCCTTTTCAATATGGCGGCGCGGTAGCTGGATAGTTCCGAGTCTGCTTATCGCGACTTCTGATATAACTTTTGCATTTTTGTGGAAGCTGAAGTGGCATCGTACAACTACACCCAAAGGATTTGGGCGCTTCAGGTGGTACCGATGTATAAAATAGGGTATTGTAGAACCTCTTTGAAGAGGTTCGAAAAGACTCAGACGTTGTTAACTAGTCTAGTTAATTCTTTCAAAATATGCAATGCAGGATATGGAACCCGTTGGGGCAACGGTGAGCAACGACACCTGCATTATCTCCACTGCTTACATGCCTGCATTACATTGGCAAATACTAGTGTACGGTTTTCATGTGTGCCATATATTTGTGTGTAAGTCGACATAGGGTCTATAGTATACATGACACTAGTGTATGCACTGTACTGGTTTTGTTCATGTATTATTATGCATGGTTGGAAATGAGTTATGTTGCTAGCTTGGGGTAGCATAAGGTAGTATGTTTTGATAGAGTTTAGTTTATTTCTTGGTCCAGGGCTCCATCATAGTAGCTTTGCCAATCGCACTCACATGTGTGGTGAGCTCAGAGCTAAAGATGAAGGGGAAACTGTCAAGCTGTGTGGGTGGATGCAGCGTCCGAGGTATGTACACAAACATACTCACAACTCATTGACCCACTATATTCTTGGAAAAAATTGTGGCAGTTTAAAAAGAATTCACTGTATAAAGCTACTGATAGAATTTGAGTACAAAATTAATAATAACTACTGTTTATGGCACCAAATTCTTGTCCCCAATTCAATCTAACATCAACACCTCTGACTAACGATCTAAGCAAGCCCATCAGGTACCGCCTTTTGACATAATTATATGATTCACTCATTCATCCAGCACCAGTTCATTCATTACAGTCTGTTGTTCCTCGATACAGAGCTGTCAGTAAAAATGGTCCCATGTTTGTTCCATTACGCGATCGAAGTGGTATATCCCAGCTTGTCGTGTTGAAGGATAAGGAGCTGAAGACTGCTATAGGAAGCCTCCCAGCTGAGTCAGTCATTGAAGTAGTTGGGACTGTACAGAAGCGTCCAACAGGGGACGCCAACAAGGACATGCCAACCGGAGACATAGAGGTCCACATTGGCGCTCTGACTGTGCTAAACAGAACCGATTTGTCTCCCTTTTCAGTCACTGACAAGTCAGTGAGTGACCCAACCAAGGAAAGTCTGCGACTAGCTCATAGGTATTTGGACCTGAGGAGGTCAGAGGTCATGAGGAACATTGAGCTACGCTCCAAGGCGACAGCAGCAATGAGGAAATTTCTGCTTGATAATCATGGTAGCTGAGTGTGCATTTACACATGAATGTACGTATACACTGAATGTACCAGTTTTTGATGTACTTACTGTATTATGACTCCTCGTATTTTTTGCTCTATCCATCATCCTCCATGTACGTATGTATGTGTATATGTATGCACGTATGTATGCATATACAGTGAATACTCATTAATCTGCCACTAATATGGTGGATTAATGAGTTTGGTGGATTAACTGGATATTCATTGGTACTTGTACATTATATTGGTACTGGGAAATTGTGGCAGATTAAAAGGTTTGGCAGATAAAGTGATGGCAGATTAACAAGAATTCACTGTATTATGTACTTATGTCCTGTTCATAAATGGTACCATCACCATATTCAGTATAGTCAGCTAACTGTGCTCCATACAGTGTGTATGTAGCATGTAACTGTTTTTACATTCGGTTGTTGTAGTTGGTTCACAATACACTACAACACTATGCTTGTATTCTCTCACACTCTCAATAGGGTTCACGGAAGTAGAAACACCGACCTTGTTCAAGCGGACACCAGAAGGTGCGAGGGAGTTCCTTGTCCCCACAAGAACACCTGGACGGTTCTATTCCTTGGTGCAGAGCCCTCAGCAGGTGTAGTATTCATGGTGCTTGTTATGAATGTAGAGACATGCACTCACACATGCATATATACACACATGCACTCACATATGCATATGTACACACAAGTGAGTTTTGGGTTTAGTGGATTATTTAGCCAAGGTCTGGCTAGGGGCTAGTTAGTTTAAGTGAATCACCGTGGCAACTAACCACAAGCCACGGGGCTTTTTGTGATTTTAGTTGCCACGGTGATTCACTCAAATTACACACAAGTGAACATACACCACATGTACACACGTGTATACACACACCGCACGTGCTTACACCACACACACCACCACACCACACCACACACACACACACACACACACACACACACACACACACACACACACACACACACACACATACATACACACACACACACACACACACACACACACACACACACACACACACACACACACACACACACACACACATACACACACACACACACAAAGGTTTGCTTTTTCATTAATATTAACATATTGGTTTGTCCTTTGCTCTCGCACTTTGTTGTTGTTTGACTATTTGATGCATTGACTAGTTTATCAGTCCCCTTGTTGATTATCAGCATGTAATAGTTGTAGTAGTGTATTGTGTGCAGGATTTGTTGTTATTCACCTGGTTCACCTGTGACTTGTTATTGAGCTTTGCCTGTTCATGTGTACTACACTTGCACTGTTACTTATTTGTAGTTCAAACAGCTTCTGATGGTTGGGGGAGTGGATAGATACTTTCAGCTGGCTCGTTGCTACAGGGATGAGGACCTAAGGGCAGACCGGCAACCCGAATTCACACAGCTGGACCTGGAGATGTCTTTCGTCGACCAGAGTGGCATCATGGCTCTGATTGAAGAATTGATGACATTTATATCATCAGAGTTGGATCTAGGGCGTAACATGACTCCTCCTCCTTTTCATAAGTTGTCATACAAATCAGTGATGGAGAAGTATGGTTCAGACAAGCCGGACACGCGATTTGACTTGTCCATCCAACAGACTGCGACAACAATTGGTGGAAAACAGTGGAGGATTAGTGCTTTTAGTGTGCAAAATGGAGAGGTATGTCTGGGCACAGTGTGTATGTATGTACAATACATGTGAGTGCTATGGACTCTGTTGCATGGAGAAATGTGGTAATATTAAAGATTTTGTTGTCAGGCTGGTTAATGGACCATTTCATGTAAACCAAAGAGATTGTATCTATTTGGAGTGACACAATAATGCTGGTTTGATAGGCGTACCAACCTTAATGAGTGTGGTGTGCATGTTGATGAGTGTGGTGTGCATGTTGATGAGTGTGGTGTGCATGTTGATGACTGTGGTGTGCATGTTGATGACTGTGGTGCATATGTTGATGAGTTTGGTGTGTACATGTATGTTATCCAAGGGTAGTCATTGGATAATACTGTTCAGGTTTAAGTGAATTACAGATATAGTCACGCCTCACCATCCGTTTCAGGTGGATTTGGGGATAAAGTGAGGCAACTGGATAAGTAAGGGTGCAGCATTGCATATAATGGACATGCAGTATAATATATTACATCACTTTATATGCCATTACTATCACATGCACACTGTAACAAACATTGTTCTAGTCATCCAATACAAACAAATGAAGCTTACCTATCAGAACTAAAGTACAGTAACAGAAATAAAATGAAATATGTGAATTATATCTGCTGCAGTATATGAAATGTTCCTAACAAACTGTATAACTAAATTCCAACTAACATTACAGCCTTGTGGGAATTCTCAGTGTCTGTCTTCAACACACTCTCTCTCTCCAATGACAGGCAGTAAATGCCAGACACACACATTACATTAGAGTTATCCAGTGTGTACTGTACTGCACATACCATCATCCCAGATTATGTCCTCTTGCTTCCTAGCTTGTATCTGGGGGAAAGGGAAGGGAAGCGCTGTCTTCGGTTGTTGCTGGTACAGGCCAGACAGACATCTCAACAACCTGGTCTGATCAAGAACTTCTGTTGATGCCATCATCAAACGGGGCTAGTGAAGAAGAAGTCACTGCTTGTTGTCAAAAGACACGTGAGGAATTAAAGTTAGCTGGTACGGATTTCATTATTGGATATGCTACATCCAGTCCAGAAGAAATATATGAGCCTTATTCCTTTGAGTGGATCAGAATGGTATGTCTATTACACCATGATTGATTGTGATGTATTGATAACACTGTTTTTATTTGTGGTTGATCCTGTGTACACAACACACACACACACACACACACACACACACACACACACACACACACACACACACACACACACACACACACACACACACACACACACACACAGTTCAGTACTCTTGGTAAGCTTCGTACATCATGTGCAAATATCCTACAAGAACATGGCAATCACTTGTACAATCCCGATCTCCTCAACTTCACTTGGATTGTGGATTTTCCACTATTCCTACCATCTTCACAATCAGGTACATGTGTGTGCAAGCATGTGTTAGTGTACATTTGTGTTAGCGTTTCCTGTGCAGGTGGTGTACTGTATACAAAATTCATTATGAATGTTGTTGTGGAACCTAGCAAATAAACTACATACTGTGATAGAGTACTACTTACAATGTGATATATGACATTTGAACTGTATTTGCTTAATATACTGTACCACTTGTACATGGATAATATTTTTAAAGGTAATATTTCACCTGTATGTACTGATAGACCACTTGTATGTACTGATAGACCACCTCTATGTGTAGGAAGACCAATTGTATTTCTGTGTCAAATACTAATGGTGGATTCAGAAGATGCATAACACCATTTATCTAAGATTTAGTTTGTACATGCCTGACTATGTATCTAGTATGATATTATCCTTCCTTCGTAGGTAGTTTAGAGTCGGCTCATCATCCGTTCACTGCTCCTCGACCTGAGCACACTCGTATGCTATTTAGCAGTCCAAACAAAGTGATTGGGCAACACTATGACCTTGTGCTCAATGGTGTAGAGCTGGGAGGAGGGTCCATACGTATACACCAGTCGGACATGCAGGAGAGAATAGTGCGTGAGATCCTGGAGAGAGATCCAGAACCTCTGCGACACCTGCTGAATGCTCTTACTGCTGGCTGTCCACCCCATGGTGGAATTGCTATAGGTGTGTGTGTGTGTGTGTGTGTGTGTGTGTGTGTGTGTGTGTGTGCCCATTTAGACTATAAATGTCCACTTTGTATGTGAAACCTGTAGTGATTTGTGCTTACATCTTTTTACATGTTTTCTGTGGTTTCATTGTGTTAGTATGTGTAAAGTAACTGTTTTGGTATCCAATAGGGCATTGCCGTGTCCTGTATGAGTGTGTGTTTGTGAGTGCATGCATGCATGTGTGTGTGTGTGTGTGTGTGTGTGTGTGTGTGTGTGTGTGTGTGTGTGTGTGTGTGTGTGTTGGTGGCCACATTAATTATGAAAGTGCAAGTTCAGCAAGCCCTGACTGAATCACTCAATCAACAGTCTCTATCAACTCAAAAACACAAGACTCTGTTGAGTTTTGAAGGAAGTAATCATAGTTTAATAAATTGAGACTGAGTGTATATGATGGTACAGAGTGAGGTGTGAGGACTGATAGAGATGTTTGTCATCACTGATACAAAAACCATAATTCTCTACCTTTTCCCCTAGTAACGTGGACAATTAAGTCTAGGTACACTGTTCATGTGTTAGTATTGCTCACCTATGCGATTTTGTAATGCTCTTCAGCAACTGTTTCAGTTTTGATTGTGCAAACAAATATCACTTAATAGCAGATACTATTAGTAACAGATAGCCAAACAACTATTACATATGCATAGTTCCCACGGTGTGATCCTAGCTCATTGTAAGTTATAGTGTTAGCGTGTTCTTGTGTGCAGGTCTGGATCGTTTCATGGCAGTTCTGTGCAAGGCCGATAGTCTCAGAGATGTCATTGCATTTCCTAAGTCCTTTAAAGGGCAAGATTTATTAACAGGTGCACCGTCGGAAATTCCTCAATGTGAACTTGATTTGTACCACATTAGAGTGGACAAAATTTAATAGTGGCACACTGTTATCGTGGTATTGTTTTCTACGCCTATGGGCATTTGTTATTCACTCCACTGGCGGTTATTCGGACAGGGAAAATGGCCGCCGAACGGTTAGGCCCGTTGTCTTTGTTAATTCTCATTAGTTTATCTGGTGGGGTAGTTGGTGGGACGGATACGTGTTTCGACCTTGGATTTACATCAAACCTGCTATGTAGCTCGTGTGACGAACTGAAACAGTTCTCCCTCGATAAACTTGAAGATAGTTGTCGTTCGTGTTGTCAGAAGGAAGACGAGAAGATGAACGTGGCTAAGGTAAGAGTCATTCATGTCAGTTTTATTGAATTATATCGTGGTCACGTTTAGTGGAATGTCTGTAAAATTGTAGTAATTTCGATCGCGGTATACTTCCGGTCACTGAAGAATAACGTTTTCTACTTCGAAATACTAAGAATTTGAGGACAACAACAGTGTTCGCGATCGACTGGTAATGATAACTCCTATATAGCTACAACATACCTGATAGTAAAGTCAGCCACTTGTTTCCCGTGTGCTGCATGCTGGTCGAACCATGATCGGAATTACCCTTGTTTACCTAATAGGTTAACTACCTTTACACTGTGTTGTGTTGAATAAATACTATCGATCATGTATTTATCGCGATCGTCGGTTATTGTTGCGTCCACGGTGTTGAGGTTTACAGTCTAGTGTGTTTCATCTACGGTCTCTGGTTTCATCACTTGTAAGATGGCTTATTGTGGTCAGCCTGTCTAATGCACCAGTGGTAATGGAGTATGGGGATAACGAGTCTTTGGGACAGTATTTAGTTCAAGTGGACAATGTTAGTAGCAGAGTGGAGTGTAGCAGCATACGTAGTTTAGAGTCTATGGTAGCAGTGAGTCTGGAGACATTAATGTTATTCTTCATAAATACCACTCATCAAAGATCAATATTCCAAGCAGGACTGTTGGGACAGTGTAGAAGTTTGAGTTAAGCAAGTTTGACAAACATACTTTCACCCACCCCTTGGGAAGATTCTCCCAAGCATAGTTGGAGCGTTACATAGTTTAGAGTGTCTATGGTTGGAGGAGGTCTGGCTCCATCAATTGAGGCAATTTTGCTCAAAGAGAAATAATGGAACATTGATCACTTTAATCTTGGTACTGTTTGGAAAGTACGTACATACTGTAGGTATGGAAAGGAAAAGTTAGTGGTGGCTACCTTCAGTGGATTTCCCTGAAATATAGCAAGTTTCTCCAAGATATTTATATGGACTGCACACCAGAAAGTACCGGCAATTGTCAGACTGCTGAATCACCACCCCCACTCCACCCCCACTGATATTTCCAGCTCTACAGTAACCAATTCAGTCACATGTTGTCAGAACCATTTTCGTCTTTATGTACATGTACCAGGTGGGCAGTGGGCATCATTTGCTTTCATCACTTGTCTTAACACTCAGTAGCTAATGGTTCTTCTCTTTCAAAGCTGTAAGCATTGAACATAGTCATACTAACAAATCAATTTACACTTTATACAGCTGCACCATAGTTGTAGTGGTATCTGTGGCTCCACAGACACTTACAAAACATGTGACAATCACATGTTCAATGGTTGATGTAAGATTGTTTTTATTGAGTATCTTACGTATGTTGACACAACAGACAGCAGTTGAGTGGCTAGGCTGGCAGTAGTATCTTGACCTCTAAACCTTGACATAATCTGGACAACCCAAAGGGTCAAATGTAATTAATAACACTGAATTATGGTATCAATTACAAAGTGCTATTCCTAGGCTATCGAAATGCACCACAATGAATATTGTTGTGGGTCACAACTTTCAATTTGATGTGTCCGCATTTCATTTCAATCACTATTGATTTTCATGAAGTCTGAGAATGATGCTGTTTATAGCCATGAAGTTTGTACACTGTCCAGCCATTCTGCTGATGTACTGTTCAAGGTGCAGTCCAACTTGCTTAGTACGTACCTGCTTACCTTGAAGGTCACACCAAATTTGTACTACTGATCAGAGGTACGTACTATCAGTTACATGACCCTGGGACCAAGTGAAGTGTATGTACTAACCAGGCGTATGCACTGACCAGGATACATAACTGAGAACGTAGCACTGTATTTTATGTGACAGGAGACCCTTTGAGGTAACCCAGTAGACTGAGGGGATGTATCAGTGTTATTAATCTGTGTGTGTGTGTAGTGAGTCGTGGATTTGAGAAGATATTCATACTTATGTGAATATAGAGTAGATATGGAATATCTGTGATCTCACTCAGTGTAGAGTTAGGGCCAGTTAAGTGGTCTTAACAATGTACAGTGGTCCTAACTTTGTGGCAAGCACTCCTAGTCCTGCACCACAGTACAGACTTCCTGGGAGCAGAATGTAGTAGTCCTACTGCTGAGGTGGTCTCTTAGGTGGGTTCTATCATATCATGAATGTCCATGGTCAAGATAGTGCCTTGCAGGTCATGTTGAGTCGTTTTCAGAGTTGAGGACACAAACGAGTAGCTCTTTCTCCTAGGTATCATCTTAAAAAACCTTACCAATGGTGCTGAATGTGTATAGTACCCATTACACTACCTTCCTCAATTAGGTGTAATCCTGGAATAATTTTATACTATTGTTTTGATATTGGTTTACCACTGGTACATAGCAAGTGGTCAGTTAGGAAGGGTGTATGGTTAACCAAGAGGATGTTAGCCACATCACCAGACAGTGTGTGACATTGTACAATATTTCAGTGTGGTCACCAGAATGGAAATAAAGTAGGGTATCTTTGTGTATGTGTGGAACATTTTTGAGGGGTATAAATAAAGCAGTCATACAACAACGGCCGACAGTACAATTGTATATAAAAACAGTGTAAAGTATAAACAGTGTTCTTGCCAGGCTGAATTTGCAGGGCAGCCCGCCCTTTTTAGATTTAAAATTCTACTTTATTTGTAAGGATTATTCCTTTCCTGAAACAGTTTGCTCCTCTTGTATCAGCTGTTTAGATAACATGAGGCAATAAACATATGTGGGTATGCAGAACAGACGGATTGACGCCATTTTTGCAAATTAATTAACCACGTTGGTGCGTACCCACACGTGTCGTTGGAAAGAACTTGCACTGATTATTATTTCGTATTTCTAATCTCGTTGAGCAAGAGAAGTGCTGGTAACAACAATTTACCCCAAGGTAAACACAGACCAACAGGATTTAATCCTGAATGGGGTAATGATTTCCCATTTGCGCTGTATGCTGAGGATGCATCTGGTGCTGGTGGCATGTTTTGTTCTGCTGTTGAGGCAAAGCTCAGAGGAGACATTGTGCAAGCTTTTGGTGCAGAGTGCACAAAAATGCCTTGATTGGTGCATTTCAGTGTATGTATTGGCTGACCAAGCAAGAAACTGTCCACACAACAATGCCCACATTACCCTACATTAGTGTAGTGTAATGAGTTAAAACGTCGAATTTCAATTTTTTCATCATAACCATCCTCGTCCTTGTGGCTCAGCTATTTTTATTAATACTAGGGGTGTCTCAACATTGACATTATGATGCTATAGAAATAACCCATCACCCTTTTAATTTTTTTCTCGTGACTACATTGATAAACAATATGTTATACACTACTCAACAGTAAAACCACATTGAGATACGTACATTGATCATTTGAAGAGGGGTGCAGGGGGTATTTTGAGTCATGATGAAGGGTACTTCGGGTCTCAAGAAGGGTTCTGTACCCTTCGAAAATGACCTAGAGACCACACTGCCATATTTAATATTAGTTAGAACAGCTACCTGTTTGTAACCTGTAGCAGGGATTGTAGCCTGTTGTGTACATTCTGTAGTATCAGTTGTTATGGGAATCTTTCATGATAACCTGTTCCTCTTAAACCTTAGAAATCCAGGGGTTACAGGCACATTGGATGCATGTGATTTATGTGTGTGTTGTGCATGTGTTTGTGTAAGTATGCGGATGATAATGTGGATAAATATGAAACCCCTCCGTGTGTTTGTGTGTACATGCTGATACAAACTGCTGTCATTTGCACTTTGTAGTCACTTACCTGTGGCCACAGCCCTCTGCATGTAGTAATTGTATTGCATGACTTCAAAAACATCTCTTTTCACTCTTTTTTCTCTTAGTATGCATCAGCCATCCTTGAAGTGTGTAGCTGAAAGTTGGGGAGATTTCCCCAAATACAGGGTACGTGTGTGGTGAAAATTCTTGTATGTACTTGCATAAATTCTTGGTATTATGTCATGAATCAGAAGTTCATTAAAAATGCTATGAAGCTTGAATTTCATTGTTCCGGTGTCTTTTGTAACCATTTTCATGTCATTTTCTGTAGCCTTTGTGAAGGGGCCCAAACCAAAAAGATTTCCTACTTTGCAAATTAAGGTGTGTTTGTGTTTGTGTTTGTGTGTGTGTGTGTGTGTGTGTGTGTGTGTGTGTGTGTGTGTGTGTGTGTGTGTGTGTGTGCGTGTAATGTCCATGTGTTTATGTGTGTATGTGTGTATGGTACATGTACATACTTACGCACATTGTGTGCTCTAGGTAGATAATTCCAACTGTATCCAGGTACATGTATGAATATGCAACATTAGTATAAGTACTGTAATATTATTACTAGATGAATGTGCCACATAACATATCCATATAGAATACCCAATGGTCCAAACAGTGGTCTCTGTAGACATTAGGGCATTGTAAAAAAGGTATTCCAGTTATGATCACTTAAGATAATGGACAAGTTTTGGGGAGTACTGCTGTGTTGGTTTTGTTTGTATAACTTGGTATGGCTACAGTACGGAATACAGCATAATACCATTACTTTGTATTGTCTGGTGGTTTGTGATCAAACTCAATTGAGTTGCCAAAGTGAAGAACCCCTTTCTATACCAATGTGTACGCATACTTATGTAGTATAAGCGTGGAGCTGACCCAATCCTCAAGCTCATCAATGATTCCAACGAGGTGGAAGACACATTGGCGTGAGTAGCAGGACCTGTTGTTGTAACTATGTTGTGTTTTGTGTGTACAGACTCCCACACCCTGTTGATGGTTGATATTGTTGTATGTTGAAGCCACACTTGTGTGTGTTTGGTATACCATGTTGTTTAGCTAATTGTAGACAACACGACTGCTTTGTGCACAATGGACTGTATACTCTGCAACCATCTCACCAGAACACATAGTTATTGTGCTGTGTCTGCATACACTATTATCATGACATTGCTACCTTTACAGCATTGACAAGTGGGACACAGACACTGTGGAAGAATTCCTAGTAGAGAAGATGGCAAGTGTTCACTCTGTGTAAATCATTCCAACTCTCCTTCACTTTGCCTTTGGTTATCCTTTGATTAATTATTATTCTTAATAACCTGACATAGCTTATTTATGAAGATCTTGTTTCAAACTGTTACACAGGTAGCAAGATCTGATGTGTTAAGCTTATGTTTATCTTTAATGTATTTCATCTTAAATTCAATTGATGTGTTCTGAGAATAAATTACACCATGTGATATCTTTACACATATTTTGTGTACATTGAATTAGATCAGATTAATTGTATCCGGCTGCAATTTGCTATGTAAAGTATGTACGTACGTACCATGTACCATTAAGTACCATGTACCATGTGAAGTGAATGGTCATTAATCCACCGTAATTCGGTTTCAAAAAATATGGTGGACTAATGATTTTGACAGATCAATCGATTATTCATTAGTACTTGTATAATAATTACTATTATATTGGTACTGGGAAATTGTGGCAAATTAGTGAATACACTGTATAATATATAGATCATAATGGCACAATAATATGTTCCATGACTATTAGTTGAAGCCATCTATAGCTATATAGCTAGACAGGCAGTTCCTACATTTGGGTTCAGGAGCACATGTTATGACCTGTAGAGATCATGCATGGCCTGCACTTGTACAGTGTGTGTGTATTGAGAGTATAGACACAATACCATACTCTGTGAAAAGCTCAACAGAGTACATACAGCATAACATGCATGTGATTTGTTTTAGTTTTTTTTATTCAGATATATAATGGTAGTTGTATATAATATGGTATTTGAACAAAAGAACAGAATACTGCCTTCATTCTGAAGTATTCACTTCAAGAGCTCTAGAATAATTTTATATTTACAGTAAATATGTAATTTTACAACTAGGAGTAGCATGCATTATTTTTGTAATATTATTATTAATGATTTACTTAACATTGTTAGACTCTACAATATATTATCACTATTCGATAAAATTCACGAGTGTATAATTGTCGACATTTGTCTTATCATATGGACCAGCACAATACAATGTAATGACAGCATTATTGCATCTCAAAGAATGACGCATACATACATACATAATATAAACAAACTGGAGCTACATCAGTGTGTCCACAGACAGGACAAAATAACTCGTGACCTTGTTCGGTAAACAATACATCACAACTTGCGGGAACAGTGACAACATGTAAGAATACTCAGTCAAAAGATAAAAGAGATAAACCACAGTACACAAGTGTAGGTTTAAGCACGTGAAGAGTCTACTCAGCAAAAAGATGTCCAAACATCCGTGGATGGGTCGTAGCAGTCAATCGTGGTCAGGAATCCCCACGACGAGTACCCTCCTATAACGTAGATGTGGTCCCTGTAAACCACAGCACGCGCTCCACAGCGGGGGACATTCAACGGCGAGCACTGGGACCACACATCTGTTTCAGGACAGTAGGTTTCTACAGACTTCAGTATCTGCGACCCATCATAACCTCCCAACACATACAAACGATCACCAAACGATACAGCTGCTGCACCTCTACGCGGACAATTCATAGGAGACACGAGTTGCCACAGGTCGTCATCAATTGAGTACGACTCAACTGAAGAGAGGCAGTGCTGGTAGTCTGTGCCTCCAATTGCATAGATGAACCCGTTGTGTTCAACTGCAGAAAGATCAGCTCGGACGGAATTCAGGGGCTGGCGAGAAGACCACTCAAAGTGCTTGGTGCTAAACTGCGTAACACTTGAAAGAGCAACTGATTGGTTACAGCCTCCTATTAGAAGCACTTCATCACCAGCTGACACGGCAGCGAACTCGGACCTGGCGGAAGGCAAGAAACTGCTTAGTGATGCCAATTCACAGCAATCGGTGTTGATAACCTCCCAACTGTTGAGTTCCCGAGATCCATTGCTTCCTCCAAAAGCGTACACAGTATCGCGGACTACTGCCCCTTCGAGCCTTCCCCTCCTTTCAAACAGATCAGGTAGCGAAGCCCAACCTTTCTCCTCTGTGTACACTTCAACAGAAGAGAGGCATCCATTGCGATTGTAACCACCGAAAGCTACAATCCCATCACTAGTGCTCAGACACCCAAAGCTGCTCCTTGCTTCTTTCATTGACGGGAGAAATGTGAGATCTGAATCCGGATCCATGGGAATCCCAGTGGTTGGACTAGGTGATGGCTTCATGCGTGGATTAGATTGCTTTTGGATAACATTGAGAATGACAAAATTCTTCTGGGTGTACACCAGCGCGATAGAACACGACGTCTGGTCAGTTTTGGCGACAATCAGTGAGCTGTTAGACAGGTCTTCGCCGTCAAGTACAAGCTGGCGAGCTGCGCGTTTCTCGAAAGAGCAAGGTCCCGTCTCCTCGACTACCTTTGCGAATGGTTTCGCCGGTCGATAAGGTGACTCGAAGCAGTCCCCCTCGCTGGTGGTGAAAGGCTGGGGCTCCGAATAGATCCCAAGTAATTCGTCGCCGCAAACAGTGACGGTTCGTTCACAAGATGTAGCTGCGGTAATAGCCTCGGAGACGATGTACTTTTCAAAGACAGAGAGAAATACCTCTTTCTTCGTTTGTTCGGAAATGTTATCGTCTTTAGCGGGAAACACGACTTCCACGTTCAGTCTCGGCAATGAAAGGAGGTCTTCGGTCTTCAGGATCTCGGAGAAATTGTTTCTAATGAAGCTCTTCAGTTTTAGAACATTGGAGCGTGACTGTTCAAATGATTTCGTCAACAGTCGATACCAGGCGAAGGCAGTACTGGTTGTTACGTTTTCCGACATGAAACGAAGGCACTCCTCAACAGCACTGGTGTACTGCAACAAAAGAGCAACTTCCAACAACTTCCCGACGTTCTCTTCTGTGATGCGCAGGGGACAACCGTAAACGTGTTCCACGATGGATTCAACTAGGTCCGAATACGAGCTGAGATTGTTGAACTCGAGGCTGTAGTATCGGGGAGATTTCCTGGAACTCGTAGGCGAACACTTGAGGGCGATCCTCTTCTGTATGAGTGGTACAGCCGCAGCAACAATACAGGCATGGGCACGTATGGTTCTCTGACCTAAAATAACCTCCAAATCACAAAACTGCCCCGAGTCCCTCCATTCCCGCAGCTTCGAAAAAATGACCGCTTCGCGATTGAGAATTTGTTCTCTCTCCATCCGTTCGTATGACCGGGTCACTTCCTACGGGCCTCAACGTATCTTCGAGTTTTGATTTGAACTCTGTCGTGATCTCTGCGAACGCGCGCTTTGAAACACGTGTCAAACCACGAATCCCGTGATCCCGTTTTAAAGCCCTCCGCGATTATAATATTGCAGCCCAGGCATCTTATTCA
>OZ026563.1:2117939-2120439 GCA_964020155.1 Chondrilla cf. caribensis
TTTGGGAGGGGATGTCCCTTCTCAACCAGTCGAGGACCCATTGGCGGACTTCTTAGGTGATATTCCTGCCATGGACAGCACACAGCAATCTCCGCCTCTTCCCCTGTCAACTGATGGCGATCTACTCCTACAAGAAACCACTCCAGATCTTTTACAAAATGAGCCCTCCAGTCAACCAGGTCCCAGTCCTTCAACTGATTTGATGTCTCTGGACAGTAGTATCTCACAGCCAACAGGGCTACCATTTTCACAGCCAACAAGCCGACCATTTTCGCAGCTGACAGGCCTACCATTGGCTGTTGGAGGCACTCCTGTCATGCAGCCCATGATACCTTCCATGCCATCTCCTAGCCAGCAGTTTCCTGGTGGTCCTGTTTTGCAGCCACAACCCAGTATTCCTCATTCGCTACCTCATCCCAAATCATCACCTAATTCAGTCCAAAAACAATCATCAACTGACTCTTCACAAAAGGCAGAACCTGGAAATATGTACGAGGCATGGACAAAGATTTTCTCGCAGTTAAACCCCTTAGCTAATGATAAGGTCTAAGACTGATACTTTAACTATAGTACATTTATGACAATCATAGTTATTTGTATTAACCATGCAAAAATATGTGATATTTGCACAATTTTATGAAGTGGTCTTGTTCATAATATATTGATAACAATTTTATTATGTTTTCACGTATATTATATTAAACATGTAATTGTATTACTAATTCTGTTAGTTATCTTCATTTCTACATATACATCTAGTCTAATCGGTATTAATAGGTGGATGGATGGATATATGAAAGGAGAATTGGGAGAGCTGGTTGTTGTGGTGGCTTTGTGGCTCAGTGGTTATGGTGGCTACAGTCAGACACCCTGGGTTGGAGTCCTGCAATTGCCATTTTTCTCTTCTTTCTCCTTGAGCAGGTTGGATTCCAATTAAACTTGCATAAACATGTAATTGTTTGTTTATTGTACCCATGTACTTATATCCAGATATATAGTCATACTATACACATGTATAATATTGATTTGAATTATTAATATATCATAATATTATAAGGATAAACAATATAATAATAATATTATTATATATGTATTATAGTTCATAACGGTTTAAAAATACACAATCATATAAAATAGTAACTTATTTCTATACCTGCAGTATACCAGTGTTGAATGCATTTATAAAATTAAGATTTAATAAACACTATTGATTTCAACGACTTTGAATTCTCTTCATCCCTATTACTCCCTCCAAATATCACCACACAAAATGTTCCTGGGTCAATGTTAGACAGGAAGAATTTTACAGCACTCCCGATTTGCTGTAGTTTCTTGTCTGGGGACACTTTGGCAGCAGGTAGCATGTGGAAGATACTCTCGTACGAGTGGAGTTGCAACCACCCAAACTGTGCCGAGGAGAGGTGCTGCAAACACCAAAGAGCACGTTGGTCACTCTCCACTTTGTGGGCAACAGTGTCTGGATGAGCATACTTCTTTACAAAGCGAGTGGAGTCAATCATGACAGAAGTAACTCCTAGACTTGACAGAACATCGAAGAAGCTGTCTGTACAGTTTCTAGACGACAATGGTGATGGCAACATGAGGTTTCCTGGAGCTAAGAGCTTTGCTTGTACCAATTCCATGGCTGTTCCTGCATCCACGATTGAATCATGTCCAAACTTTCCACGCTTTAGGTCTTTACCGATGATCTCCTTGGCCAGTTGAGCCAGAGAAGGTTTCTTGCTGTAGCAAGAGGAGACAAAGATAGCCGACGTGTCAATGACATACGGATGCGCAAACCTCAAGGCGTACAGGTCATTTTCCAACGACTGACCAACAAGAACAGCATCCTTTGGCAAAAGTCTTAGTAGCTCTTCTTGTACATCCTTCAATGCTGTTTTCTCATTTTCAAGATGGCTGGCTGTGATCCCACTGTATTGGGTTAAGTAGTTTGTAACTAGATCGGGCGGTTTCACATAGCTGTCATAAACACAGCGTCCCTTTTGATCGACAACGGACACTCTTGCCAGAGCCATCTGATCTGTGAGAGTGCACACCATTTCACAATCAACAGCAAACAATGGAGACCCCTCGGCCGGTTCACTACACCGTTGGAAGTCCTTGTGCTTTGTAATGAAAGTTTGCTTGGCCCATTCGAAGGAATACACAAAATGTCCGTGCTTGATAGTCCTCTTTTTATCATTTTCGACTTCACCCGCACGCGGTACAGGGAAACTGTTGGCTATGAGGTCTTTCACGCTCATAACCAACTTGGGAACGCTACACTTGGGTTGTTCCCGACTACCAGAACTCTTATTTGTCTTCAAGAAGGTAGAAGACAGAAAATCATCTGCGCTAGAAGCGCGGGAGGGGCATTTGATGTTTATCTCCACCGCCGAACTGAAGGACGGGAAAGAGTCCGACAATACGCCTTGGTGTGGTGACGTCTTCTTCTCCCATGGCCATGGAACAGCAGATAACCACAGCACTACAACTTGTT
>OZ026563.1:2125439-2135439 GCA_964020155.1 Chondrilla cf. caribensis
CCTAGTATGGTGATCAGTGACATTTCAAACGCACGAAATCGTCTATTATTAAAATGTTTCTTTGAGAAAGATTCGCCTCTTCTTATGCTTATTATGTACGAGAGACACCGTCGTACGAATTACATACTCATGCTTACGTAATCCGAGCCTCGTGACAGTAACGTGATCTGGAGGAGCATTCTTGGTTTTGAGCATAGCTGAACTTCTCGGAGAATGTGGAATTTTTATCTAAAGCCCATAGCTACGTATGCGTCGACATTGGGTAGAAGAAGGGTAAAGCCAACTTCTCACCGCGGTGCTTCTTGATATTCGCTTCCGTTGTCAACATGTGACGGTTTATGTTTTTTACCTCTTGCTGTAAACCGACAAAAAACGTCATATCTCAGGAATAGAAAAGAAATCAACAAGCACCGCGGTGGAAAGTTAGGTGTCATTATCGTGAATGTTTCAAGCTAGAAAGTTAAACTCGAGCCTTCCATTAAATATTCCGCACTTCGCTAAAAACCTTTTTCAGGTATGACGGCATGCCGCAATATCTCCATCATAAGTATGAAGTATTTAAGAAATTGAAACATAGTTGAAATGTATTCTTCACCGCATTAAACCGGTCCTAGAGGAAGGAAGATGCAGAAAAAATAATAGCAATTTCCGGCGGCCATTTCAGAAAAAGTCACATAATATACGAAACACACCCAATAACAGGCATTAAAATTTCGCAATAATAATTATTATCTTCGATTACCAAATAGCTTTGCAAATGGAAAATATAATTCAATTGAGTATGACTATTAATAGTAACATATTGTACTTTTTCCTATTATGAATACTATTCACTTCTTGTCATATTGTGCATGTAAAGACACCTATACAATTATTATTTAATTTGTTCATTTACAACTTGTCAATGAAATAATTCATTATAATAATTGTAATGTTATGTATACAGTATACTGTGCATGTGGTGGTATGAACATGTGCAGGGGGGGGAGGGTAATATTGCATAGCTACATTAAATTAATGTTCTCTCTATTAAATTTTGTGTATTCGAACAAGACGTCAGTAACTAAACTATACGCATTACATTATGTATATTTATTATATTATTTTATGTAGATCCAATTCATGACTGCAATCTACTATGCATTCTGTAAAAACAGCATTGATCATGCAGTACTGTATGGGGCTATGTACAGGGTATAAGTATAAAATGATATATATATATATATATATATATATATATATATATATATAACACCTTCCATTTTGTAATGAACATTTCCATTATAAAAGGAATCAGGCATGGGTCCACAAATTTGCAAACCCATAGAGGCATCAGCTGCAACAGCTGCAAGTTTATTGAACAAATTGATTATTGTTATTTGTTTTGTGTTTTGAATGTGTAAACACTCTTTGATCTCCCTTTGATCTTTGTGGGTTTGCAAATTTGTGGACCCATGCCTGATTCCTTTTATAATGGAAATGTGCATCACAAAATGGAAGGTGTTATATATATATATATATATATATATATGCAAGTGTTCCTTTTTGGTTTATTATAATATAATTATTATAATATTATTATACAACACAGCCAGAAGGGATCAAAAGATCACTTTATATAATGATATAATATCAAAATATTGCTGACTATCAATAGTACATGCCTCAGAAAGTATACATTGGAACAAAAGAATGCGCCATTTCTGAGTGTTTGAAGTTGAAAGAGACTGGCATTTCTTACACACATAATTAATTCACAATTTTATTCAAGAAAATAGGTACAATACAAATAACAATTCCTTAATATTGCAGTGCCAATCTATTAATAAATACATACATACGTAGTTTTGTTAATAAGTTCATTTCAAAGTTGAATCAGATAACATTCCACCAATTGGAATCAGTTCTTTCGAATGCTTTGTCTTCTCTTCTGGATTGAGTTCAATTGAGACCTGGAGAGTGTACAGTAAAGGTTGTACAGTTGATGTACAGTCTAGGTACAGTCGAGGCTGTACAGTGAAGGGTGTACAGTGAAGAGTGTACAGTGAAGAATATGAAGTGTCGAATAATCATATCTGAGGTATCATTATTACTTGCAGGTGTGTTGGCATGTATTGGATTTAGGCAAATATAAGCAGGCGCATGGTGGAGACTCATGCTATAGTCCTCACTCGAGAGTGCCAGCCAGAAGAGGATCTAGTCTAAGAGCATAGAGCCAGTCATAGGTGTCCTGGTCCCGAGCCTGCAGTAGGAATCCCCTGTGCTTTGTACAAATCGTGAATATGTTTACGGTCTGAGGAAGAAAACATACAATACGCACAGAATGGAGAAAGTTCAGGTATCCCTTCCTCAACACAGGATTGCTACAATGCAAAGAAGAAACAACACTGATATACATACTTAAATCTCACTAGGATGACTTTTCAAGAAGCAAACACAATAATGTAACATTTCCTATTGTAGTACAAGTGTCCATTCATGTACTACAGCACTTGTGCAATATAGTGTACATACACTCAATGTTTGACACAAGATCTACGTCTACACACTGTACATTACAGTTTCAATACTGACAGTGGGACCTGCCTCCAAAGACCACACACTTAAGACAAGAAGAGGTGATCTCTGTAAACAGGCGGTCTTTATTATATGTATAGATGTGCTTTAGTACATACTTTAGGTATCAGTCCATGTGGGTGGGTTTCCTGCATGTGCACACTGATGTCAATGTTTCCCTGTTCTGTTCATGTCAAGAGTGTGTCAAGGAAGGGGAGAGTCCCCTCACTTTCTAGGTCTATGGTGAACTGGATGGAAGGGTGTATGTTGTTGGAGAGACAAAGAGAAACCGTCTGGAGACCCGCCTTAAAGAATACCAAGCAGCAACAAAACGAGAGGAAACCGAGAAGTCTGCCATAGTGGAACATGCCTGGAATGAACACCATCACCCCGACTGGGACAACACAACCATCCTGGACCAGACCAAACACAATTCCACCCTGCTTGTTAAAGAAGCCATGCACATTTCACTTGCAGAGGCCAACACACTTCTCAACAGGGATCAGGGGACAACCATTGTGGATTGCTGGAAACCACTATTGAAACGACATCCATCATGATGTCATCCTGTGCGCAAGCTCCAAACTCCGCCCCTACAAACTTCTATTTAAGTAACAGTTACTGTTTCTGTGCATGTTTATTGTTTGCATGTTCTGATGAAGGTTACAGTATATTAGCGGAAACATCAGCTTTTTATTCAATTTTTTTGGTTGGAATTATGGATACTGACTTTACAGCCAATTATGATCATCCCTTCGCGAGTAAATCATTACCTCTGTGATAATGCTTAACAAAACAATTGTTTGTAAATTTGATAAAACATGCAATATTCTATAATTTTTATTATACATATGTCTCACAAATATGCACACTCTGAAACTATTATTAATTCAATTGTCTGTAGTACCCTCCCTTACATCACTTCAGGGAACAATCAACTTTTGAAGTGAACATGACAGTGGTTGGGTAATTAAATATGATATTACTTCACGTCATGTATACATTATTGTAATTGTTACAGTTACAGTGACCCAGTGTCAGTAACATCTTGTAGCATACAACTACAGTAGTCTCAGCTGATAACTTCAACTGGCATAGTACGTATGTATGTACCAAAGGTTTAGTCACTATGACATATTTTTGGTAATTAATTAATGAATATTTATCACATTACATCACTGAATGCCAGTACAGCACACACATTACATGCTCATAAATGGACAGTTTTTGTAATTCCTATTTGTAAAGCCTTGTGTTACTATTGATAGCATTCTATACTACAAAACAATGCTGTACTTGGCTGAATGTTGCTGGGATCATTAGCTGGTCAAACAGGCACAAACTCCACACCAGCAGAGGCAACAGATGATTATTGGAATGGCCATGATGAGGAGGCAGAAAAACAACAACCCAATGCCAATACCAGCAGCTTCTCCTGGTGTTATATCTGTACAGAGGTGAGCATTGAGCAAAGCACTAGTTTCAGGGCGATGAAACACACACACACACACACACACACACACACACACACACACACACACACACACACACACACACATACACACACACACACACTTACTGCATGCCAAGGCAACATCCTGAGCATGAGGGCATGTTGATACCAATTCTGTTGAAAAGGTACACCCACTTAAGGAGGTAGATCCTGAACAAGTCAAATTACGAATCCGCATCACACCTGAGCCCTCTGGGATGCTGCATGGAAAACAAGAAGGCGAATTTCTATATTAGCGAGTACCGCCTCAAAGGATAACGGCGGAAATTAATTAGTACAGCCCATGCACGTATGCATGTATTTAGTACAGCCAGGCTTGACTAACGGTTAACTATAATAGTAATTCATGGTCAAAGGACTTAATATCCGCGTCTAGAAAGGCCTCACTTCAGCGTTGACACTGTTCCCAGTTCCGTGGAAGCAATGAATCCGATGTTGGTGCAAACAACGAAGGCGGTACCCAGGTCGATGGGCCCACACACGGTAGCCGTGGACGTGATTGACGTCAGACCAGTAGTGGTGACAAAGGTGGCCTCCAGTCTTCCTCTCCGATCAGTGCCGTCCCTGAGCGCCACCCCGGTGAGAGTCGACGTGTGACAGGTGTCACGAAAATTTTGGTCCGGCAAAAATTTTGGTCCGGGCGGACCAGAATTTGCGATAAATTTGGTCCCCCTCTGAAATTTCTGGTCCGGTGTCACAGTTTAAAGTATCCCCGTATAAAGCGCCAATAGAGGAGATCCCTGTGTTTCTTCTCTAGTAGAAGCTGCCTACGAAGCGAGAAGTGGTAATTCTATCCCTCCATTCTGACGTCAGAGTGGAGGGATAAAATGTCGACCAATAGAAAGGTGACGGATACGATGAAGTGACAGGATAACTTTCGACCAATGAGAAAGGTGCTAGGATAATCGCGCAGGTATATAAACGATGAGAAATATGGCAATTACAGTAATTGTGGCTGCCAGAGAGAGAGCTTTAAAGCGGACTATGGATCGAGAAGAATCAGAATCAAGGGATCAACAGCTACTAGAGGAAGCCTACATATACCGAACGAAGAAGAAGTACCCAGAAGCTACAGAAAACAGAAGGAGAATCATAAGAAAAAAGGCTGCCAAGTTTGTTGTTAAGGATGGAGAGCTTTTCTATAAAATGAAGAAGAAGGATAAGGTCTCTCTGTGTGTGTTACTAATCTATAGCAATCTTTTAAAGATACTCTGTTGTCATGTATAAATACATGTAGGAAGTTTTACTGAGGTATGTGACGAGCCATGAAGAACGAAAGAAGATATTGTCCAGTTGTCCATGATAGAGTGTACTAATTGTAAACATTGGTACCATATTAGGTGTGTATCTGTCAGTAAGAAAGCTGTGTTGAATGCCAATGTTGACTGGTTTTGTAAACAATGTAGTTTAAGCTAAGTCTTAAAGTACTTTTATATTATTTATACTATTATTTATTATATTATTTTTATATTATATTATTTATACTATTATTTATTATATTATTTATTTAAAATGGTCCTGGACCAAAATTTTCAGAAATGACACTGAAAATTTTGGTCCACCTGAACATACAGTCCAGGACCAAAATTTTCAGAGGGGGACCAAAATTTTCAGCACAATGTTTGAAAAAAATGGTCCTGGACCAAGATTTTCAGGAAAAATTGCTGAAAATTTTGGTCCCCGGACCAAAATTTTCGGGACCAAAATTCCAGTGACAGGCTGAGTGTACCTGGGAATAAGAAGACCGATGATTCACTGCGTATCAACACACGTCGCGATACATATGGGCCAGCACACGTTCATGGTACAATTATGGAAACGAGTGAGTATGAAATAACAGTGACTAAATGTGACTTACCGCAGTACAAGGACAGAAGAATAGTAGCAAACAATAATTCTCTCATTTCTCTTCGGAATCTGTACCAAGGCAACCAAATGAGACCCTTTTACGGATCGAGGAATGTGGCTAGTGTAAAATGCACCTTTGGTATGGTGACGCTATTATTATGGCACGTCAATGTCACTACAAGGATCACGCGTGCTGTGCGTGCGTTCGCCAAAACGCTAAAAATCGCATAATATTTAAGTTGCACAAGACAGCTAATACAGACACCAATGCCAGGCTTGACATAGCAGCAAATGGATTCTGGGGCAGCAAGTTCAAAAGGGCATTTTTTGATGTTCGAGTATTCAACCCCTGCACCCAATCAAAAAACTGTTACTCCAATGTAATCCATTTACCACAAACATGAGAATGAAAAGAGAAGAAACTACGAACAACATGTCCTAGAAGTTGAACGCACCTCCTTCACCCCACTTGTGCTCTCTGCCACTGGTGGCATGTCTAATTTGGCCACAGTCTTTTACAGACGCCTAGCAGCAATGTTGAGTGACAAGCAAGGGACACCCTACAACACTACCATCAGCTGGATCAGGTACAAACTCAGCTATGCTCTAGTGAGAATGTCAATCCTCTCGGTCAGAGGAGGAAGGTCAAGAGCTGGACATTCATTATTGTAATGTTATGTATACAGTATAATATACTGTGCATGTGGTGGTGTGAACATTTGCAGGGGGAGGGGGAGGAGTAATATTGCATAGATACATTAAATTAGTGTTATCTTTATTAAATTTTGTGTATTTCAACAAGATGTCAGTAGCTAAACTATATGCATTATATTATGGTTAAAATGGTATATTTATTATATAATTATAATATTTTATTATAGATCCAATCCATAACTGCGATCTGCTATGCATTCTGTAAAAGTAGCATTGATCAGTACTGGGTCTATGTAATACAACATGCAATTAAGTGTTCCATTTTGGTTTATTATATTATATTATTTTACAAGTACACCCAGGAGGGAATCAAAATATTACTTTATATTATGATCATAATACCGTCAAACATTGCTGACTATCAATAGTATACTGTTCCAGAAAGTAATACATTGAAACAGGAAAGTTGTTTCAAGAGTGTTTGAAGTTGAAAGAGACTACTGTCTTTTCTTACACACATAAGTAATTCACAATTTTATTCAAGAAAATAGGTACAATACAAATAACAATTCCTTAATATTGCAGTGCCAATCTATAAATAAATACATACATATTATGTAGTTTTGTTAATAAGTTCATTTCAAAGTTGAATCAGATAACATTCCACCAATTGGAATCAGTTCTTTCGAATGCTTTGTCTTCTCTTCTGGATTGAGTTCAATTGAGACCTGGAGGGTGTACAGTAAAGGTTGTACAGTTGATGTACGGTGGAGGGTGTACAGTGAAAGGTGCATAGGGAAGGGTGCATAGTGAAGATTGTACAGTGAAGGGTGTACAGTGAAGGGTGTACAGTGAAGGGTGCATAGGGAAGGGTGCATAGTGAAGATTGTACAGTGAAGGGTGTACAGTGAAGGGTGCATAGGGAAGGGTGTATAGTGAAGGGTGTACAGTGAAGGGTGTACAGTGAAGGGTGTACAGTGAAGGGTGCATAGGGAAGGGTGTATAGTAAAGGGTGTACAGTGAAGGGTGTACGGTGGAGGGTGTACAGTGAAGGGTGCATAGGGAAGGGTGTACAGTGAAGGGTGTACAGTGAAGGGTGTACAGTGAAGAATATGAAGTGTAGAATAATCATATCTGAGGTATTATTATTATTACATACAGGTGTAATGGCAAGTATTGGATTTAGGCAAGTATAAGTAGGCACATGGTGGAGACTCATGCTATAGTCCTCACTTGAGGGTGCCAGCCAGAAGAGGATCTAGAGCATAGAGCCAGTCATAGGTGTCCCGGTCCCGAGCCTGCAGTAGGAATCCCCTGTGCTTTGTACAAATCGTGAATGTGTTTACGGTCTGAGGAAGAAAACATACAATATGCACAGAATGAGTAATATATGTATGTACATGTATATCAATATCATGTATAACTTGTGTTATCAAATAAACGAAATGAACAGAAAACATAAATAAATGAAGCATGACTAAAACTACACATCTGTCTAATACATATATGCACACACACACACGCACACGCACACACACACACACACACACACACACACACACACACACACACACACACACACATCTATTATCTTTTTGGTGTCTTCATTGAATTGGACCTTGGCAGTAGCTAGGTTGATAACGTCATGTTCAACCTATGCAGGACAAAGATCACATAGGTGTGATAACTTATGGAGATGCTGTGGTGTACACACTATAGGTGGACATGTGTTGCAGCTCCTTACAACTAAAATATTCTCTAAGGCAAATTTATGTACACTACCTCGGTCTACATCACGTCCTTATCTTATAATGTTAACTGTTATTTTCATTATTCTATTGGCCAACTGAAAAGTAGCTTCATGTTAACATCAACAAAGTACACAAAACACATGCAACAGATACTTATACTACATACATACATGCACCCCGATGCGTGGGCGTTTTCAATCAACTACAAAAGCGCCGACAGGAGTACATTTGCGATGTAATGGGGTACATTTGTGATGTACCCCAGTTTTTGTAAGTGGCATTATTTAATCTAGCAAGCTTCGGATAGTTACTGAGCGAACGACGAAACTCGCCGAACCCACGAGCCTCGGAATATTTACCGAGCGAACAAGGAAGCTTGCCGAACCCACGAACCTTAGAATATATTTACCAAACGAATGAGGAAACTTGCCGGAACCAAGAGCCTTAGAATATCTACAGAACGAACGAACGAAATAGGAAACTTGTCAAAACAACGAGCCTAGGAGTATTAACACTTTACCGAACGAAAGAGGAAACTTGCTGAAACAAGCCTGAGGATGAAATTTACCAAACGAACGACGATTGCTGCAGTGTTATTAGGCCTTCTTGCTGCTCTTCGTTGAAAACCTCCATCGATAGGCCTACCAGCCCGCATAAATGAATGTGCCTACGGGGTATAACTACTACATATATACATACATGAACACGTACATACATACATGCACACATACATACATAAAAAAATTCCACTAAGTCAACATGATGTACCAGCATCACACAGACTTCACAAGTGACTCACTGGGTCTTTCTCTGAATTGTAAATGATTACAAAAGGTCTCCTCACGACAACATACTTCCTCTCCCAGCCACTGTCTTGAGGTTGAAGGAAGTTCAGGTATCCCTTCCTCAACACAGGATTGCTACAATACAAAGAAGATATGCATGACATACATACATAAATTTCACTCGGATGACTATTCAAGAAGCATGCAAACACAATAATGTAACATTTCCTATTGTAACACAAGTGTCTATTCGTGTACTACAGCACTTGTGCAATATAGTGTACATACATTCAATGTTTGACACAAGATCTACATCTACACACTGTACATTACAGTTTCAATACTGACAGTGGTACCTGTCTCCAAAGACTGCACAATACCAAGAAAAAGTAATCTCTCTGTAGACAGGCGGTCTTTATCATACGTAGATGTGCTTTAGTGTACATAGATGATGACACACTGGATGGTTCAATAATGACTGTTTGGACAAGTGCTACATAGAGGTGGTCTATAACACATATTCCACACAATTGGGGAATGCATTTCCGTTGAATGGAACTATTTGGTTATAGATGTTTCGTTGGAAATAACCTGCTTGGGGAGAAAGGAGAAAAGAGAAAACTGGCAACTGCGGGACTCCAACCCAGGGTGTCTGACTGTAGCCGCCATAACCACTGAGCCACGAAACCACCACAGCAACCAGCCTTTCCATTTCTCCTTTCATACTGCACCGGTGGTACTGCTGAGCTGCAGTCTCACACGCTAATTGGTGTAGCATGTCAGGCTCTCCTCACCTTTTCCACTGAAGTATCTCTCTCATTTCTGGGATGCACACCTGCGTAGCTGGAGCATGAGAGAAACGACGTACTTGACTAGGTGTTGAGCAGGTTGAT
>OZ026563.1:2140439-2162939 GCA_964020155.1 Chondrilla cf. caribensis
AACAGTAAAAGTGTGTGTACACACAGATCTTATACACACACACACACACACACACACACACACACACACACACACACACACACACACACACACACACACACACACACACACACATGCACACACACACACACACACACACACACACACACACACACACACACACACACACACACACACACACACAATATTTCCATCTGAAAGAAAAGAGAAAATAGCTACATGAACACAACCAACCCGGCTGCATCAAACACAGTAGTCTTTGAGGACCGCACAGGAACAGCGGCTTGTGAGGATGGAGGAAGTGGAGAAACAGGTCTTCCGAGTTTATGAGTATCAGGAAGACTGAGGATGTCCTCCGTACTGGCGCTGTGCAAGGGATGATGCTGGTAGTGGCCGAACACCTCCAGCACTAAAGGATAGTGTCTGGCGTAGTAGAGGAACGCACTGTTCACTGGGACGCTGATCTGGAGAGCAAGACAGCAAGAGGTAAGGAGTTGACATGGAGTGCACACAGAGATCTCACAATGTACATCATGTGGACAGCCAAGTGCATACAGTAGTGTGAGGGTCGTGGAGAGTGTGTGTGTGTGTGTGCATGCGTCCGTGTGCGTGCGTGTGCGTGTGTGTGTGAATAGGAAGTGTGAGGGAGTACATTTGTTTTGTGTTTGCCTATTGTGTGCATATACATTGGTATGTACACACAGACATGCACATACATACATACGTATACACACGTATTATAATACGCATACGTACGTACATTCTGCATATGGTAGTACCCCAAGGTGAACTCTGAGCCATCATTCTTCAAAGGATGAGTGGAAAAGGTGCACTCACTGCTGTTCAGAAACCTACACAATCCACAATACATCAATGAATAGCATGAATAGCAAACAATGCACACATGTCAGTCAATACAACACACTATACATGGCAGTTGACAGTAATATTACATGTATTATGTAAGTATGTTAAGTGTACATATGTACATATGTACCATGTTGCCCTCAGCACAAGGTACTGTACTTACCTGAACTGCACAAATATATCAGTGAAATCCCTGGGAATACCCACAGCCTGAAGGATGGTCACTCTAAAGTGGAAGAGCTCTTGTTTTTCAAACTCCTCAGCAATTTGGAGGTCTTCAAAAAACTAAAGTAAAAAGCAAAAGATTAAAGTGAATGAACAACAGAAGACAGTTGCGAACTAACTAGGGTGCAGTTGGAAGAATACTATTATATGACATAAATGGTACACAATACATTTGGTAACAATGTTTTGATACTTTCTTCACTTTGAACTACAATGGAGGGTCTGATGTCAGCACTTCTGGAGATGTTGTAGACAGTACTAGTGTGTACTACAGCTTGTCTGGAGATGCTGTAGACAGCACTAGTGTGTACTACAGCTTGTCTGGAGATGCTGTAGACAGCACTAGTGTGTACTACAGCTTGTCTTGAGATGCTGTAGACAGCATAGTGTGTACTACAGCATGTCTGGAGATACTGTAGATAGCACTAGTGTGTACTACAGCTTGTCTGGAGATACTGTAGACAGCAGTAGTGTGTACTACAGTATGTCTGGAGATACTGTAGACAGCACTAGTGTGTACTACAGCTTGTCTGGAGATACTGTAGACAGCACTAGTGTGTACTACAGCTTGTCTGGAGATGCTGTAGACAGCACTAGTGTGTACTACAGCTTGTCTGGAGATGCTGTAGACAGCACTAGTGTGTACTACAGCTTGTCTGGAGATGTTGTAGACAGCACTAGTGTGTACTACAGCTTGTCTTGAGATGCTGTAGACAGCACTAGTGTGTACTACAGCATGTCTGGAGATGCTGTAGATAGCACTAGTGTGTACTACAGCTTGTCTGGAGATGCTGTAGACAGCACTAGTGTGTACTACAGCTTGTCTGGAGATGTTGTAGACAGCACTAGTGTGTACTACAGCATGTCTTGAGATGCTGTAGACAGCATAGTGTGTACTACAGCATGTCTTGAGATGCTGTAGACAGCATAGTGTGTACTACAGCATGTCTGGAGATGCTGTAGACAGCACTAGTGTGTACTACAGTATGTCTGGAGATACTGTAGACAGCACTAGCATGTGCTATGGCTTGTCTGGAGATGCTGTAGACTGCAGACTGTTTGTCTAAAGATTGGCAACTATACAAAACAGTATCCTCACCTTTCCCTCCAAGGAAGGGACTCTTTTCCCCTCAGTTCCTATTGAGTCCAGCTCCACAAAGGAGGACCCTCTGGAGCGTGGCTTACCCTTCAAAGTGTCCCCATTGTTGTCACCACACTCCACATTCAAAGGCTCTTCCTCGTCTTCTTCCGGAAGAGGAGGTGTTGTGACAATTTCAGGTATTGTGGGTACAGTAGGAACGTTGATTTCGCCATTCACCTCTGTCCAAAAGGAGAGAACATGGAGTGTGTGTAGTAACAGTGGCAGGTCCAGGGATTTGAAAAGGAGTGTTCCACACAGCAGGTACAAGGTATACCAAGTACCCTGTACCAAGAGTTAGGTTGACAGTATAGCCTCCAATGTATATTACGTTGTCAGTTTTAAAGGAAAGTTCTACGTACATAATCCATGGAATCCCATCTGGATCCACTATTGAGTATCCACTGGTCCCTCACTGAAAATTAACCACACACACACACACACACACACACACACACACACACACACACACACACACACACACACACAGAGAGAGAGAACAGATGCCATACTCACCTGGTTCAACACTTATTGTTGACTCCAAATCCTCTACAGGAGCACAACACAGCACACAGCAGTAAGTAACCAGGTCTGTTCCAAAACTCCATCATACACCATATGTTCAGCACATACTCTCACCTGTCAGAGTTGCTTCCAGGGCCATCTCCACCGAGTGGGAGTCTTCCGACTGATCATCTCCGTCTGTGTCGTCCAGGTTTTCTCCAGAAACCTCGGGTGATGCAGTGATGACCTCCAAGAGCTGGTTGGATCCCGGAGGCACCTCTGCGGGCTGGAGGGTGGACAACAGGAAGAGATTCATTGAAACATTTGATACTGGTCTGAAGGGACAGCTCAAAAGAGAGGGCTCCTGGCATTGTGTTTTGGTAAGTAAACTTCACATACACATGTACACACACGTACAAACATAGAGTGTACACATTACCACATGTTCATATACAGTACATTCATTACCACATGTACACGTACAGTATGCTCGCACACATGTTTGCAGCATCCATTATATATTACGTGGACCTTATGAAGTGGAAGATATTTCACTGAACGTACATACATACAAAGTTGAGACAGTAGCATCTTCCTCATTAGATGTATCAATATAGTACATATGCATATGCGTACGTACGTATGCATATACCCTTCAATAGTCAGAGCATGTTGGATAGGCTGTTTTCAAGACCATTGAAGTGTCCCGAAACTGTAAAAACTCTGTTTTCACCAATAACAGCTGATCAACAATGCATCTACAATGCAATGGATCGCTATTGCCCCACAGACAATAGGTCATTTTACAGTTATGGGTTGAATCCTCCATCAGTCAACAAGCTCAAGACTGTTGCTTGCAAGTGGACAATATGCACACCATGAATGTCCATCACTTACAGCTGCATTCCTTCCAAATTCAATTCGAGCGGATTTTGTTAACACTTCTTCATCTTTTTCATCCTCTACACAACAGAATACCAATAATAATCAAATTATTAACGTGAGAAAAGTAGCAAATATACTTGTGTCATGGTAGACCATAGATCAAAGGAAAAAAGTAGTTCATAAAACCTCAACAGCACTCTTGCAATTACTAATACAGCACACTTGCAATCAAATCATTAACGATGCATCACCATTAACTGATGAGACCAATTTCCTGTCACTAACAACATCAGCAACAGCGAACAATGGAGCAATGACAAAATTGCCATCCCATGACACAAGCTAGTTATGTCCCTTCCACACGGGATGTGCAGCTATACTAATACATACATACAGTACCTGCAATAGTCACCTACAAAACACACCACACTACATCAACCACCACACCTCACCATAATAATATTATACACCACACTACACTACAGCATCCACCACACTACACTACACTACAGCACTCACCACACTACAGCACACCACACTACAGCACCCACCACACTACAGCATCCACCACACTACAGCATCCACCACACTACAGCACCCACACTACACTGCCATACGTACAGTACACACCTGGGATGGGTCTGATAGAGACAGTGAGATGACCTTTGACCTCTCCCTTCTCATTGACTATAGCAACTTTACTCACAAGATGGGAGAACACAAGGAGGTTGCTCATGTACACAAAAGACCTGTAATTAGAAGCAATACAGTATAATGGAGTATAGATATACAGAAAGCAATATACATACTATATACTGTATACGTATTTTACAGTAATTTCTCAAAACTCATATGTACAATGTATATCAGTTTATACATTTCAGCATATGGAATTTATGCAGGAAGTAAGAACATATGTATGTTTGACATTTAAATTGTATATACTGTATGGTCTATAGAATACGTATACACGTCATATGGACATACGTATGTATGTCATACAGAACATGTGGGGTCCATGTGGATGAGGCCACTACCAGCTACGTACATGCCTACGTATGTGAACCAAAGCTGGTTGCCGTTTCACAAGCAACACCTCTCTCTATAGAGCTAACCTTCCTATCAGTCTAATCCAAGGATATCTGTCATAGAAGGGATCTTTGGCAGTGAGACGCATTCGAGGAGACTCAGGTCTGGCTTCTCCTGGGGGAGAGTTGGATCGATTCCACTCAAGATCATTGAGCTCTCTCATGGACAGCAGCCGCTGCCTACAAGCAACAACACACAACAGACATGTGACACAATGCACTACATGCATACTGTACATGCATACTGTACACGCATACCATACATACATACTGTACATGGATACGGTACAAGTGTACATACTGTACAGGAATACTGTACATACATATATACTGTACACCACATGTACGTACGTATATACGTACAGCATGATTTTGTGGATACAGTACCTATGTAAATACAATACATACAGTACGCATATACGTACTTACGTATACATGTGCATTATAAATACAATATTATGGAGAAATTAGCCTTCATTTCAATTATGTGCCATAAAATACTGATACACACATAAAATAGGAAGAGTATTGTATGTATACTTGACCACTGCCACTGATAGTACAACACTGTACAGTGTATATGTATATGTACTGTATGCACATGTACAGCAGATACAGTATGGGGCAACCCCTACCTCAATTTCTGGAGGGACCACAGGTAGGTAGCACCATGCTTGGAGTCCTTCACTTCCACAACCACCAGTGGCCGAGGAACCGCTCCACAGTAGATTGGAGAGGAGTGTTGGCTGACCGGGAGACGCAGGAGGGGGCCGTAGTCATCCTCCTCCAGTGGATTGTCGACATCTTTACCGTAGGCAATGTTAGTGGGGAGCGGAGAGTAGGGACTGTTCGAAAGGAGAGAGAACTGGAAGGAAACGTGCTTCTTCAGTTCATTGCTGAGTGCATTCGCTTCCTTCAGCAGTGCAGCATTGTACAGCAGGGTGTCCTGAAACCACAGGGAGTGGGGTGTCAAGTGTGGTACAACCCCATATGTACCAACTACAGTACTGACACAACTACAATACACTAACCCACAATAGCTGAAATGGATACACAAAAGAGGCTATAGAGCATTCAGTGCATCTACCTATATGCTTGTATGTGGAGCATGTCTACTTTAGCTCTTAGCTTCTACTGTCAACCGCTATTACTAATACAACTACATTATCTTCCCTCGGCTACCTATACAGGGTTTTCCTTAGTTACCAAAGTATCACAGATTCCCCTCAGTTACCAATGTACGTACAGTACGTACATGCATACTATACACCACACCTATTATCCTCTAATGCATGTGCTCCTGGTCTCACCCTAATTGAGATGTAGCGATAGTTCTTCCACTGTTCTACAACCTTTTTGGCCAAAGGAATGTCTTCTTCCTTGAGATCATCTGAAAATATGGAAATAAATTAATAATAGATTGATAAAATTTCATTGGAAGCGTAGAAAAGTTTGCACTGTAGAATAGGCATGCTATACACACGTATAGTTATGTGCCTGAATATGTAAATGGATAACACACACATGCACACACACACACACACACACACACACACACACACACACACACACACACACACACACACACACACACAACACACACACACACATACACACACACACACACACACACACACACACACACACACACACACACACACACACACACACACACACACACACACACAGACACACACACACACACACACACACACACACACACACACACACACACACACACAGTACTCCCAGACTCACCATACACGCACACACACACACAACATTCCCAGACTCACCATAGTTGATCTCCTCCCCATCTATAGTGGAGCCGACCTCAGATTGCTTAGCAAACATATCCTCAAGTTCAGCTAATCGGGTCTCAAATTCCTATTTTGTATAAAGCAAATCGTATGAACACCACAGCTCTACTGCATGGGCAAAGCCCTGTACTTCTATACAGTAGTGATAATACACTCTGCACATAATATGTACATGTATGTATGTAAGTACATACTCAAGGTACTCTTAATAGTGTATGTTACATATGATTGCTCACAAATATGACTAGAGGGTACTGTGAACACAGCCATACTGCACATACAGCATGTAGGACATATGAAGCCAGCAGTGGTGGAGATCAGAAAATGTTTATCCAATCACTTTCAACCACTGGGGTGTATTGATAGGCCTGACAGAGCAGCTACACACTGAATACAATCAGAGTTCAGTTGACAAAAACGCTCCTGTTATCAAATTAACCACCTACAATTTCCACCCTGTGCCACACACTGTGAGCAACAGTTTCTAGCATACACTAATCCAATCATACACTCTATCAATGTTATATACATAGAGCTGTGCTCTCACCAGTCGCTGCTGCTCAAGTTGTTCCTCCTTCTTCACAATCTCCTCCTTGAGCTGTTCCTCCAGTTCAACGATCCTGGTTTCCATCCCCTTCCTGATGTCGTAGCCCTCGCCCTTCATCAGTTCACGTAGAGCCTGCGACCACTCGGCGTTGGCCAGCTCCATAGTAGTGAATGAGGAGTCCCTGTGCCCCATGTTTGGGGACCCCGAGCGGCTGGGGTAGGGGGAGGGGTCAGTGGAGCAATCCAAGGACATACCTACACACATGAAGTAAACAGATGAACTGCTGAATGTCCAGGATGTCTCTTACAATTCAGTCTGATCACAGTAACCACAGAAATAATATTATGCAAGTACATATGTAGTATTTATGTACTACAGTATGAGCATACATATGCACGTACATACACATACATGTATGCATGTACTGTCCACTACAAAATACACAGACGCTGTGTAGTTGTAAAATATGGATGCACCAGTACTGGTTGTATGCTGACTGTACAGATGTGACCATGCTAGTACTGTACATGTACATCTGGTCACAAGTGTGTAAGTACATATTATAGTACAGTACTAGCAAACTACTCACTGGGTTTGGGCACTAATTTATTCTCTGGCGGCTTGTAAGCTGCAGGAAACAAGATTGTAACACAACAGGAGCCATCATTACCATGGTAATCACACAGAGTACCAACAAGTGTGCACTACACGGTATACAAAACGTGGCATCACACACATCAAGGCAGAGTAAGGCTGTCAAATCATGTCCAACTTGGAGAGATAAACTTTTGGCTTTTTGAGTGTGTAAAAACACAGTTTTGTTGTGTCAACACACAACAGCAACATGTCAAGGACAGTCAATAGGTATACACGTACATACATGCATATAAAGAGCATGTATTATGACATTGTACTGAATAATACTTACTCCATGACAAATGTAGCATATGTATATACATAAGACATGCTGTATGTACTGTATGTATGCATATACATACATACTATAATATGTGTAGCCAGCATATACACATGCACGTACACACACACACACACACACACACACACACACACACACACACACACACACACACACACACACACACACACAGACCTTGCAATGGATGTCGGAACTTAAACACATGGTTATCACCCAGGATGATCCGGTCTCCTGTTTTCAGTTCCTTGCTCTCGATCTGGTAGCCGTTCACAAAGGTCTGACTATCATTGACAGCAGTGATGGTGACGATGTCACCTTTGTTCTCCAGTACACAGTGTTCATCCAGGATGTAGTCACCAAATAGCTGGATTGCTCCAGTCTTTCCAACCCTGAAATGCACGAAGAGACACACAGTGGTATACAATACCTACAGTACCTGCATTACATACTGTATACAGTGCACGTACATGTGGAATGCTATAGTTGATCCTGAGCAGATACCTATTTGAAAACAACTGTCCTAAGTGACTGTTATTGAACTATGTACGTTGCTAGTATGTATATAAATTGGAATACGTACAATATAGCATGGTTATATGAGGCAAAAGTGTCTACAAAGACCATCTCACACTGGTCACTGTGTGATATTTGTGAATAAAATCCACTATACAGTAGCCAGTATATACACACACACAACGCACATCTACACAACACACACATACACACACACACACACACACACACACACACACACACACACACACACACACACACACACTGGTGGGCTGGATCTCACAACCAACAGTACTTACTTAGTGATTCCATTCTTTATGTAGTAAATGAGGCATTCCGACATAGAAGGGTCTTCATTCAGGTTCACCAGATGAGGAGTCTGAAAGGAACACATCACACCATGCATTGCAAAACACTGTAAGTAGATGTACGGTATACACTATAAGTGGACATTAAAAGTACACTAATACACTATAAGTATGTATATTATTATGCATGTACATATGTATAGTCAGTAACTGTACGTACGTACACATATCCATACTGTAAGTGCGTAAATTATGTCTACACTGTAAGTACACATTGTAGACTATACTCTACACATACAGTACACACATAGTTATATACTGTACGCATTACAGCAGTTGCATAGTATGCACATATGGTACATACAGTATAGGGAATGAGGGAGGTATCCTTTCAATGACAGCAGATACATGGTGTACATTCATACAGACATGCACATACTGCATACATGGTATACACAGAGGAACAGAATGTCAACTCTCAACCAAATCTTCTACACAACTATAAGGGACATCCAATATGATGGTTAGCTTTCATTTTGGACTTTAAACACAGAACAAAAACTTTGAGTGAAATTTGAACGAAGTTCAAATAAAATACCCCACAATACAGATGAAATGCTCTAGTATAAATTTCAAACCATGCTTGTACATGCGAACATTGTATACGTATAGGGGGCTAAATATACAGGAATATACGTACCTTTTTGGGTGAGTACACACCCACTGCACCTCTATCGTCATTGACCGCCACACCCATTTCAACCAATAGTTGTTCTCTGCACAACAGAATAGACTATTGTGTCAAAATGATGAATGGATGACAGCTGCACAGTACACAGTAAACAGAAAATACAGTGACAACAACAGAACAGATAACAGATACGTAACCATAAACATAACATTAGCTGCTGTCTACAGTGTCAAATAATTGCTTTCAAATTGAAAGGAAACGCAAGATGTACAATAGAACATATTCTATGTTTACAGCAGGTACTCACAGCACGTACGTACGTACATACAAAGCTACTACATGTGTGCACACAGTAAGTATAAAACCTTTCTTTCATGATATCTTGCGTTCTCATCAACTTCTCTTCCCAAGACATCTTCAGTTCCTCCATGAATCTCTCAGATTCCCTTAGCTTCTCCAAAGCAGCTTCCCTGGTCAACCTCTCTCCTTCTGTCCCTCCTCCAAGAAGGCCTGCCATCGCCATTCCACCTATCTTTCCCTCGAGACCTTCAGCTTTGATGACCTCCCTCAATCTTGCAACTTCTGCCTTCAAATCTCGAATCAACTACAGTAAAATCCACAAAAAGAGTGTACCAAATGCCCGGTGAAAACTCAATACCAACGTACACGTAGACATGCACACATGTACACATACCGTATACTGTACTTATGTTCATAGGCACAAGTACACACACACACAACACACACACACACACACACACACACACACACACACGCACGCACATGCACACACGATTACCTTGGCATTGGGGTCTTCATTGATGATAGCTTTGCAAACAATTTGTTTAGCTCTGTCAGCATATCTGAGTATGTACAGAAGGAACATTTGGAGAAAAAAAAACAAACAGATTATCCAAGTGATATGATCACAGTGCTGTTTTCTACCCACACCCACCCACACCTCCCACCCACTCACTAGTGCAGTTATCCTCACAACCTCAAACTGCCATACTACCCCCCACACACTATCACACCATCACAGTCACCGTCACCCACCTCAATGTACTCAATGTCTCATCATAGTTTATATCAGCTGGACTGATGGTAGCTATCATAGCTGTTCTTGAGTTGCCACCTGCATACACATGTACAAATCAGTGACATGTCAACACAAGCATCTACACATACCGTACGTACTTACATACACCATGTACAATATATATAAGTATATGCTAAATACTGCATATTACACTGCATACGTATACGTATACTGTATAACTAGTTGATCTATGTATACTGTTTGTATGAACTCTTATAATTGTGGACTACATGCGTACGTACATATACGTACTGTCTGCATACAGTTGTGCTGCATGGAACACATACCTGTGCACGAAAAGGGTACAAGTATACATACACTATGTATGTATGTATGTATGCATGACCAATGGAGCATTGATAATGTGACAACGTATAAGATGTGATGACAAAGGCTGACAGATTCTGGAAGCTATCAGAAAAAAGTAGTTTATTGAGTTGGTAATCAGAATGTGGTCGGATAGAGGCGTAGGAATATAGAGGTGTTAGATTATTGAGGTTCCCCATGGACTTATGAGACAAACGTGTTCGGAACAAACCTAGGTTCTCCTTCAGTATCCATGTTAGGGCGGAGTCACGGTAGGGGATGTGGTCCTTCTTGGCTCCTTTCTTCTTCTTGTGGCTCGACTGCATCAACACACAGGTGGAAGGCCACAGAGGATAAGCACATGAGAGTGAGGTGGAGGTCAAGAACACAGGAGACCACAAGTATGAGATGTACTACATGCATACAATTCAGGGAGCAGAGAGAGGCTAAAGAGCATGAAGGCTACTAAGAAATACAGGTTAACTACCACAGTGGAGGAAACTCGGGTGCATGTTCGTACATATGAACAAGACATGAATACATCCAAATGGACAGGTTGACAGAGAGACAGACACATAGACAGACAAACAAATGGACAGAGAGACAGACATGCGGGTAAACAGACAAACAGACAAAGTAAATGGATAGGTAGATAGACAGACAGCTGGATAGGTAGGCAGACTGACAGGTAGGCAGATTGTTACACAATTGTAAGAGCCAGAAAAACAGTCTTGTTCAACACACACAAACCTGCTCGGCCAAGGCATGTATGACTTTACCCAGTGTGGAGAGGGACTTGTTGATGTTGGCTCCTTCCTTCAGCCTCTCACCAGTAGCACCTGTCGACTCAGCCCTCTCACTACCAGCCAAATCCACCAAGCTCAACTTGCTGACTTTCTCAGTTGGCAATCCAGTCAGTGTATCCACCCTATTAGCCAGGTAAAATGTGTACATGCACACACGCACTCACGCATGCACACACACACACAAACACACACACACACACACACACACACACACACACACACAACACACACACACAACAAACAACACACACACACACACACACACACACACACACACACACACACACACACACACACACACACACACACACATACATATGTACGTATATACATACATACATACACAGGTACACACCTCTTCTGAGTGAGCACTAATGTGAAGACAGCATGTGATCTGCTGCTGACTTCATTCATGTTGGTGGCTGCCACCGTCCTGGACTTGTTCCCCTCGTCCATCAGTCTGCTGATGTCAGCAAACGACTGCACAGCCAGTTTTACCAGCTTCTCCACATACGGCCCCAACACGGGATGCTCCCTACAAACACGCCATGCATAATAACAATATATTATAATTCCAGCCAGCATACGTACATACATACATACGTATGCATAGTATGTGTACCAAGAGTGCACCCAACCACTCATATATTGAGCATTACTGGCACATACTCCAGGACACACAGGAGATCTAGTGTAAGCAGAAGCCTCTCCTCAAGGAATCCCCACAAATCTGCCTTCACTCCACACGCGCCAAAGACGTACGTACCTTACTTTGAGGTTACCCTTCGACTTTGGGTCGAGGAGATCTCTGACACGCTCGCAGTATATCTCCATGTAGCTGACTTCGACTGAGTAGCTCAACTCTGGGTCCTTGTTCTCTCCAATGGTTCTGAACATTTCTTCACACAACTGGAAAGGGAAACAGGACTACTGAAACACTCGAGATCCCCCCAGCACCCAGCAAACAAGGAAACCAGACTATTTCTATAAATTTCCTGAGCTAGTGGATTTAACCTATTCAGTCAGTTAGGTATGTACGTACATGTTCAGGGTTTAACACAAAGCATTTATTTATACAAAGATTAGCTCTCAAAACACACATGCAATAAGTATGAAATTCAATACATTGTAACCTATATGATGCTGTATCAATGACTAGGTCATCCTGAGTAAGTTCCGAAATACACATCTGCCATTTTTTCCATACAAATTTCAATCAGACAATACAGCCCTATCTAATCCAGCTGAGAAATGAGGTCCTATAGGTGACCACATCCAGCAGGTTCCACTGTGTGAGGTCATTGTATGAAGTTAGTGTTAAGTACATTCAACTGTTACAGAAATGAAACTGGATCCCCACACGGTACCTGTGGTATGATCCCTTCCTCCTCCTCCTTGCCCATCATCGTGTAGGACTTGCCAGATCCCGTCTGTCCGTAGGCAAATATGCACACATTGTATCCTTCAAAAGCATGTTGAAGCATCTCCTTCCCCGTGTCTTCGTAAACTTTCTGCTGATTTGCAAAGTGAGCATCATCAACCTGCAGTAAAGACGATGGACGTAGTGGGGGTGAGTGTGGAGTGAGTGAGAGTGGAGGTAAGAGGTGGAGTGAGGTAGAGTGAGGGAGAGTGGGGTGAGAGGTGGAGTGAGGGAGAGTGGAGGTGAGAGGTGGAGTGAGGGAGAGTGGAGGTGAGAGGTGGAGTGAGGGAGAGTGGAGGTAAGAGGTGGAGTGAGGGAGAGTGGAGGTGAGAAGTGGAGGGATGGAAAGTGGAGGTAAGAGGTGGAGTGAGGGAGAGTGGAGGTGAGAGGTGGAGTGAGGGAGAGTGGGGGTGATGCAGAGGTAAACATGAATTTTAAGTATTATGCCTATGTGACAGCTACATAGATGACTTATTCCTTCAAATTAGTTTAAATATTATCAATGCTGATCAGAACACATGCTCACATTGTGGCTCCAGTACGAATGGTCGTAACTGAAACTCTTTGGGCCTTCATTCACATACTTCGGGTGGCTAATGTCTGGAGTAGAAGAGAGAATGTAGTGATATAATGTGCTGGGATGGATCTGAATGATAATATCAACATACGTATATGCACGTATATACAATAGAACATTTTACATATGCAATACTATAAGGTATTGTGTATTGAATATTGCAATTGACAAAGAGAAGGGGTAATAGATCAAGGGGAGGGGTAATAGATTGAGGGGAGGGGCAATTGATAAAGAGAAGGGGTAATAGATTGAGGGGAGGGGCAATTGATAAAGAGAAGGGGTAATAGATTGAGGGGAGGGGCAATTGATAAAGAGAAGGGGTAATAGACTGAGGGGAGGGGCAATAGACAAAGGGGAGGGGCATTAGGTGAAGAGGCATAACAGGGGAGGGATGAACAACAGTGTATGGGGCGGGTAAGCACAGGAAGGGGTGGGGTTAAATTTTGTGTGGTTCCACCACTGTATGCATACCTGTAACCAAAACCTTGCTATTTCTAAAATGCACCAGATAATCCTCACATGTGGTGATAATGATCCTTAAATACACTACATACGTCTAGGAATGTAGTTGCCTCAGATGTGAAAATTTAACACATTAACACATAAACACACTCTATATCAAAGGCATTCAATCAGAAACAGACGACACAGCGGCACATCCCAAATGGGTACATACATACATGTTTTTACACAACTGAAGCAAATCAAGAGAGCATATGGAATGACCTTAAGATATTGCTCAATTAGTCTCCGGAGTTATGGGTGTGGAAGCATATTTACCCCGGAGAGGCTGGGAGAGGAATGGACAATCAATAAGTACGTGTTCCAACTGGGGCAACACGACTTCATTGGCACTCCTGTCACCACTGAAGTGAACAAGTGCCTAAGTGCTGTATTAGGTGGGAACTTCGGAGTGGAGAGTAGAGTTGCTATGGAGACAGTTAAGTCTCTACCATTGTAAGTACGTACAGGTTTACTAGTGTCACTTTGAACAATGTTAGTAGATTTAACACTATTCATCAAAAAATGAATTAACATCTAATGCAATATATTGAAAATATACATACTGTCATGATATAATATTTGAAAATTATGTAACTGTAGCACACTGTACTCAAGGCTCCAAAACCACACAGTATCTGTAGCCACAGGAACAGTACCATTGTACAGTAATGTTAAGGTTGAGGTTAAGGGAACTTATTTAAACAGGGAAGGCCTTCAGGCAATGGCTACTTCACAAGGCACCCAATGTTATCGTGTATAAAGTCCTTAGACACTGTATAAGGACTTTACAAGCACTAAGCTGGTGCAATTTTTAAACACATGCGATCTCAACAGATAGTACACAAGTTAAGACAAGGACACTCGGGAAGTGTGACATAAAATGTACTTGTCATGCCCTCAGGACTCAGTAAATAGCCAGCATATTGCTTCCATGTAACCACTTAATTGCATAACAATTATGTTCGTACGTAAGTACATGCTGTATATCAAATATCAAAATTAGTAACAAATTTTGTTTATCATAAAAAGAGTTTTTTCAAGTGGAATTTTATGAGGGCCAAACATGCCACAAGTACCGGATAAGTTTGGTTGCGTAATGTGGTATAATACTGGGTTGTGTTACTTGGGTATTAACTCTCTACAAGCAACAGGCAGTGAGCAGAGCGGCAGTTTACATACGTACGTAGGTAGGTGCCAAATGTCACCAGGAAACCAGCAGAGTACTGTAACATGAGATCAAGAGAACGTCATAACTCACTGCTGGCTTCCTTGGTGCACAGTTATGCAGAGATGACCTTTCACATAACTACTAAATACCAAACAGTAGCTTCAGTGGTGCTGCCAAGAAACTATCTATGGTGTATTAGCAAACACACATACGTATGTATGTATGTGTGTACGTATGTATGTATGTATGTATGTATGTATGTATGTATGTATGTATGTACGTTGTACGTAGGTATGTACACAAGTGATAGATCACTATGTACTAACAAATAAGTCCAGGATATTCAAAATGGGACAGTTTTGGGGATGTTTGTTTAGTATATACACATGCACTGTACACACATATGTAGGTGCACATACGTTCATACATACACTGTATGTATGTACATGTACGTATGTACATGCAGTATACATACATATGTGCATACCTGCTAGTGTGTACAAACCACATACTGTACATTAACACCATTCCCTGCAGTGTTCTTGGGGGCCAGCATGAAGAAGATGACAAAGCATCAGTCAGCCCAAACCAACAACGATGAATCCTCTTCATTGTCCATTTAAGGAATAGTCAATCATTAGATTAAAATTGATGTATTGTCCAATGGAGCCATTCAGGTGAAAACAAAAGAAATGATATTTGAAGAACTTCCTTACACACACAAAGCAAATTGAAATGTTTCCCTTGGACAAGGTATTCACATTGATGAGATAATTATGTGTAATGTATCAGATTGTGGTCTCCTGAAATGATTTGACTTGGTGGATCAAGATGTCTGGCATCTACATATCTACACTATACTAATGTGTACACACACACACATACGTACATATATACACACACTCATGTGCGTACACATGTACACACACATACACACACACACACACACACACACATACACACACACACACACACACACACACACACACACACACATACACACACACACACAAAACATACATGTATACACACGCACGTGTGCACACAAGCATACACATACAGACAGATATGTACATGAATCAAAGATCCACGTGCAAATCCATTGCATGTAATTTTCTTAAATACAGTACTTCTTGCACAAAATTTCCTGAAAAGCACAACATGCCAATACATTCAAGCACATACATATACCTACATGGGCAATACATACATTTATCTTTCTTTGTAACAGTACTGTTAAATGAGCCAGCAAATATGCATACATAATATATACATACATACATATACATAGTGTATGTACTACAGGTGTACATTACATGTAGGTACTAATGTGTACAAAGCACATACATACAATGAAAGCATCCTAAATGCATTCCTTAGTAGTCTCTTAAAAGGTGTTTTGGTGTTGAGGTGCTTCACCTCTTCACATAATAGGAAGTAGATAGGCAGGCAACTTTGTGAAGTACCTACGATGTGGCGTTCACACTCATACACACGGGGACATGTGAATGCAAGAAGTACCTACATGACATGATTAACACATATGCATACATGCTCACGTGCAGGGACACACAGAACACACTGTACTTTAGGTATGTATGTGTGCATGGGGACCCAAGTACAGTATACATGATGCCCAGTCATGCAAAATGCTATGCATACATGGACATACACTACAGTACACATGGTAGAGGCCAGGAGAAAGTTGCCTTACTTTTAAAACAGTAAAAAAGGATTGTAATTCCACTACATATACAGTGAAATATACAGCTTAGTACATACGTGTGTGTACTTTTCCATAGGAGTACAGAAGTCCAAAATATGACAAAATTATGATTATACGATATGTTTAAGTAGTGTTATTCTGGCCTTAACATACATACGTATGTACATACACATATCTATGTACTGTGGGTAGTACAGTACTACACACATGGCAATAACTACATGAGGTTCATACTGTATGTACACATTGTACTGTAAGTACAGTACGTTTGCGCATACATACATACGTGTACATACGTACATACATACACATGTATTGTTCATACGTACATACGTATGTACGTATGCATTGTGCATACATATGTGTAACAACTTGTCCCTGTGTCAGTACATTGTGGTAAGGCCAAAACACACTTCACAAGCATCACCTCCTACAAACCACTTCCTACATGGTTGGATGTATTGATAGTTGCATGATTTCTGCTAGCAAACACGTGAGTGAGGTGAAACACTGTACTAAGCACAGCACAGTGCAATAACGTACACATGAATGGGGAGAAATACTGTACCAAGCACAGTACAGTACAACAATGTACATACATGTAGATGTAGGTAAAGTGAATTCTTGTGAATCGGCTATTCACCAAATCCTTCATCTGCCACAGTATCCATGCATGAATTCATTCATACACACATGTACATGCATGTGCTGTATGTATAGAGGTATGTAGGAATGGGGGTCGGAAAATCTCATCTACCACATTTCACCTCAGTGAATTGAAGTAAAGAAAGGAGAATTCACTCAGTGCCAGTGACAGATGCAGCTCATACTACCAGAATCATCACAGGAGACATACGTAGTGTCGGCTCTTTCCACAAGGGGTGTCCATCACCATAGATATGGGTAGTGCATTCACAGCAACTAGGTATGTAAATCAGTATAAAATGGGATCGTTTGGTATGGCATGGGCTTGTGCAGTATGGTGTGGGATCCATTGGTACAATGTGGGATCATTTGGTATGACATGGGATCATGTACAGTAGTGTGGTATGGGATCATTTGGTATGATATGGGATCATGTAGTATAATATGGGGCCATCCAGCACAATTAACAAATGGATTAAAATTGACATCTACATATAAGGAGTCAGTAGTACATACCTCATAATGTTGGCCAAAGTACAAATACACTGTACATACAATATACTGGTCTTACTGTACATACATATGTACATACTATACACAAACATCATACAATCTGATAGACATACATATGTACGTATACCCAGGGTCTTTCTTGCATGTACATACTGTACACATACACACCATACAACACAGTACACAGGGCCTCACCATACACATGCACATACATAAACAGTGCACATGTATACAAAATGACACACACAGGCTCTTACATATACAGTAGAACAGGATACCCCAATTACAATCACAATGTACGTACCTGGCATAATGACACCTACTGTATGTACATGTGTATAAGTATATGTGTGTACAGTGACCTTTGTTCAGGTATAGCACAAACACAATAAGCACTAAAGAGAAGATTGGAGCCTGTAAACATTAAACATTCTGACTCAAAGAGACACAAAGTACACACAGTTAACACCCTTAAAATAGTGTGGTGTTTACATACAGTACGTACACACCTGACTACACACATACAGGTACAGGGGAGCCTACACACATACAGGTGCAGGGGAGCCTACACACATACAGGTGCAGGGGAGCCTACACACATACAGGTGCAGGGGAGCCTACACAATTCAACACCTTTCATGCAAGAAATAACACATTACGTACATTGCAAATATTACCAGACTATGGAGAGTTTCATGATACAAATTGAATCCTACAGACATATACTACGTCCATAGTGTTATCAATGATACATGTATGTACATACATAATATGTACATATATGTACCTACACAAACAATAATAATAACACAGTACACGAAAAACATCTACAGAATATAAAGGCTCCTAACCCAATCACCTATGTATCTATGTATACGTATGTGGATAACCTTTCATTTGCTGAACATCTTTAAAAACACAACAGTTTCATTATGTATTAATGAAAATCAACATTTACGTACATTCCCAGTTGATTCCAGCAGTACACACATACACACAGACACACACACACACACACACACACACAGACACACACACACACACACACACTGTTCATATACGTATGTATAAAAATTACTAACACATATGTATGAATGTGTAGCATAATGGAACCCTGGGTATAAAGACCACACAATGCATAAATGTAGTCTCCATGGAGGTACAGGTCCTAAGGTAGCCCTTATATAGAGGTGCTTCAGGGTAGCTAAGCTGGGGGTTATTCAATGGAGGTCACTTAGGACAGGTGGTCTCCATGTAGAGATCATACGTATATACACAGTAAGTACGTATATACCCATGGATCACAAACTGGGGTAATGGGTGGTAGCAATGGTGTTTAACAATGGAAAAGGGAGTGGAAAAAGAGGTTATGGCAAAATAACTTTCTAAGTTATGGGACAATATTACACACACTCAAATGTGGAAGAAAAGGTCAGTTTGATGTTCAAACCAATCCAAATTTGAACTTGGAATCTGAAGAAGGAATAAAAGTATGACAGCATTTGTGGAATGCACATTTCTAATGCCTCTTGACACAGAAACTGTAGTGATAATATGTGTATGTAGGGATGACATGTTAGAGACACAAGTACGTAGGTGTGACATTGTATTGAATTACAGAGGGATATGTACGTATTTACATAGATGTATGCATGATACCTTACACAGTCACTACTATGAGCGTGCTAGTTGGGAAAATCTGTGTTTCTGTGTTTGTACGTGTATGTGTGCGTGTGTGTGTTGTGTTCGTGTGTGTGTATGCACATGCATGTGTGTGTGCATGTGTGACACATTTCAGAGGTATGTGTAATCTTGAACACACACCAATTGTAAGTTACCCCCGCGTGAACACCCAATTCATCCACATTTCACAAGCTACACACGCAATAGTGTCTCATACAGTTACTCGAAGAAGAAATAGTCAAATGGTACTGTACAGACAGCTTTCACAAGTAAATGTGTCAGTTTATACAGAATGAGGCAACACAACCACCATTAGCACACACACACACACACACACACACACACACACACACACACACACACACACACAACACACACACACACACACAACACACACACACACACACACACACAACACACACACACACACACACACACACACACACACACACACACACAACACACACACACACACACACAACACACACACACACACACACACACAACACACACAACACACACACACACACACACACACACACAACACACACACACACACACACACACACACAACACACACAACACACACACACACACACACACACACACACACACACACACACACACACACACACACTTGGTACTAAAAAGGGGTATAGAAACTCTGTACATAACAAGAGTTCATACATACTTACTGTACCTACATCTACACATGTTTGTACATTAGTATGACATGCATATTGTTGTACAGATATGTAAGTGTGAATCCTGAGATGTGAGAAATGATGAAGTTATAGGATGGGATACACATAAAATATGGAAACACAGGGAGTTAGCATACTCATGTGAAGAGTAAATATCAGTTGTTTGAATATGTGATGGCTGAAAGACATACTCTACACTGATACATGGGCAAAATATAAAGTTGTTTGTGCCATATTCATTGCATAGAGTGATATGGCATTTATTCTCTGCCACAGACAGTGTGGAAACCACATACACACTGGGTCCTTAGGAGTCATAAAATGTAGGTATATAGCATTGCCTCTTTGCTGGGAAGCTTGTAACCATATAATCTAGGCACAGGCACATACAGTACACACACACATGCACGCGTGCACACACATATACATGCACACGTACACGCATACACACAACACACACACACACACAACACATGCACATACGTACACACCACACACACACTCACACATTGAAGGTAGAATAACAATCTCAACACATACATATAACACTATGGTTGTACACAACTGAAGTACCCCAGTCTATGCATCCATATGGGCATGTCAGTATGGGACATAGGAAAGGTCTGAGTGTACTTGCATACAATCCAGTCAAGGCACTATACAGTGGGACAAACACTACAATACTGATGAGTGTATCAAGAAGCAGCTTCCACAGCAGAACATTCCAATTCGAGCGAACATGAAGTAGACAACTACTCCCAGATGGTATACCGACACCCACCTCAATCGAACAGTGCGAGTGGTACACACGTGTGGTACTGTATTGTCTGATCACGATAATGAGCTGGGTAGGTTCTATAATACCGAGACATTAAGAAAGGCTATTCGTGATTCACTAGTCCACAAGGTATGTCGTATGAAGTCTATTCGGACGCACGGGCCTGACTACAGCAACTAAGGAATGGTTGTTCCAGGTACGTAAAGGCGGGAACGCGCGACTACAAAGGGTTTACAACTGTACTTCCAAACGCCGTTTAATCTTCACCGAGAGCCACAACGGTATCACCCGCACTACCAAGATCACTCACCTGTTTGGTTCCCTGACATGGAGATAATACATTTCGAGTCCTTTCTAATTTCTCGTTTGTTGAAAGGCCGTACTCGAACAGCTACCTTAACCGAAGACATGACGCTACTGTATTAAAAGCGCACCAAGATGTCCTCTAAAGATTCATCGGCATTCTCCAGTCTTCTTCCTGGCTATAACGTCATGCAGAGCTTCGCAAGGCTGACCACGCCCCCCGGCAAAATCCCCACTTGTAAGATAGTACATCACTCGCTTATCTACTAAAATGTACTGTGCGTGTACAAATACGGCTGTAGTTAGATACCACATTATGCACACGTGTGTATAGTACCGCATTTACTCCAGTAAATGGGCATACAGTTTGTACTACACAGTAAATCGCAATGACGTTACACTTTTCTCATCTCAAACAAAATTCAACATGAAATGAAGTGGAGTTATTACAAGATTGCATATTTCCTCTGTGGGAAGTGTATCTCCTTCTTTCGCTGTCTCAGGGTTTTTCTTGTTCTTTCAAACTTTGTTAACCTTCTTCGAATTGCCCTAGTCTTCTTGGGCCTGAGGTCAAGGGGCTTATATTTCTTCTTGCGATAGAATTTCCTCAAATTTTCTCTCTGGGAATGACTAATGACAGTCAGCACACATGCTATGGACTTCCTCACAACTCGTCTATAAGGAGACAATTTAACAGTATTATTATAGTACTATAAACACATATAGAAGACCAATGGAGTACAAA